>VFFE01007108.1:789164-874947 GCA_008921705.1 Burhinus oedicnemus | reverse complement strand
ATATTACCCTGACATCATACTAACTAAGGAACGTTTAACGATTGCCCTCTAGGCATCTTGGGTGATTTCCACTATGTTCCTGATTACCATGCTCTGTGTTACTAGGTCCGGTTTTACTCAGTCTCATGTAATGTGGGTGGCCAGCAAGAGTGTTAAACAGTAATTCAAGTTCCTCTCGCAACAAGGGAGGGTGATAGGGAACAGGTAACGCACAGTCAGCTCAAGTCAGAACTAAGGCTTGCTGGCTGAGCTTGAGATACTTCAGCAGATGAATGACTTCTCACAACAGAGATTGCCTTTGTTGTTGCTCAAAGAAAACTTCTTTTACAGCATTTTGAAGTTATTAATCCAACAGCTGCACTGCTTTTATTCCTTGCGAACGTTTCAGTGGGGGTCTTACACATTTAAGTACCGAAGAGTTTTGTGCAGGGTATTTTGATGCAGCGTGTTGAAGATACTTCTACTGTATTTAGCTTTAATTGTTATTGTTCCTTTTTTGTAGGTTACCATAGACAATAACAAGAGACACAATTAGACAGAAGTATTGTTTAGATAGTTTATCGTAACTGTAGGTCTGTGATATGGGTGACCAAAGCATAGCTCAGCTTGGAAGAAATTTGTACCAAGATGCTAATGGAGAGATAGGTTTACCCGGCCTTTATTTTATCTGTTAGAAAGCAAGGAAGTGAGTGTGGTTTCTTAAAGGTAGATGATAGCAGGATAAACTTTGCCCTGAAGCTTATGTAAGATGCCCAAAGCAAGATTAGTTCTTCATACTTCTTCCGCAGCTTTTGGAAATGTTGTCACAAGAGCTGCTGCTAATGATTGCTTGTGTCTATGTTTAGTCCTTCCTAAATTGCCCATCTCCATTCCATGCTTACCAAACAGTAGCATTTTAAAAAAAATATTTCCAAGGGTGTGGAAAGCTGTTAGCCATCTTGGTTTCATTTTGTGCTTTCAAAAATACCTCTTTATGCTTAGGTCAGTTGCACAGGAGTTCCAGTTTTCATAGTAGGCTTTTAGCTTTTCTTCAGCAAGTTTTATAAACAACTGCATAGAGGAATGTGCACTTGGGAATCCAGCTGCACGGTAACTCAGCTGTCTCAAAACCTGTCACTTCTTGACACCTGCCCTGGCCTTGCTGCCTTGCAAAAGCCAGTTTAGCAATTCTGGTATTTCTTAGTACTGGATGTTTCTATTACATCAAGCTGTAGCACGTGAAATACTGCTTTGTGACATTTGTAGTCATAAGATCACATTGCGTAGTGCTTTTATTTTCCAGCGGTTTCTGATTAGTGAGTGAGGACTCCCTTCCCCCCAGCTAGTAAAACAATATTCAGGCAATGAAAATTGCAATGGTAGTGTTTTTAATCTGATTTCCAAATATTTCAGTAGCACTGCGGCTGTGTTAAGTGGGATTCTACTGATCTGTAAACGACTGCTAAAGAGGGACTTGTGTAGATGTCCTTGATGTTAAATCTCTTTGCTGCTCTTAACATTATGGTTCACAGTTTGCCCTTCATCCATCTTAAACTGAGAGTCGGGTTTTCTTTGTTAACGGGTTAGGTTTGGCAGTAGATGCTCTCAGTGGATATGGTGGACTAAATTCTGAAACCTGAAATTCTGAAGCTGAAACCTGGTGGAGTCCTAGGGCTGCATAGGGTATAGAAGTAATGCGCAGTTTGGCCTAGTGTTGGTAGGTAATTTGTTTTCTGCAGGTGCATTTTACAAATACAAGTTTTACTGGGTCACTTCACTTTATTACTTTTTAACCCAGTAGTCTTATTCAAGCACTGGATTGCTTTAACTTGAATGGGCCTGGCTGTGGTATCAGTCATACAGGTAAAACTCAAGAGCAATTTAGCTGCAGTCAAGGGAACACTTTACTGTGACAGCATCAGGAACTTTTTTTTTTTTTTCTGTTTTCTCTTCATTGCCTACAAGGTTTATCAGCAGCAAACCTGGATTTTTGGGGAGATGAAAAGCATATAGTGAATTTTACAGGAAGTGTGGAGGAAGACTTTGAGTTTTGCATTGTAATTTTCAGTGCCCCAGTCCTTGAATGAGACTTTTGGATCCTTGTTGCACTTGGTGTGTGTGACTGCTACTGTGCCATATTTTGTGACCAGTATCTAGACATTAGTTTCAAGGCCTGGAATGGATTTGTAAATCTGTAGGCAACTTACTTTCATGGTGAATTTGTTTTCCTTGTTTATAGACAGCATGGGTTTGAACTGGCAAATTGCTGAATGCTTTGGCCCTGATCCAGCAAAACTCATAACTGCTGGCTTGATTTTAAGCATATGAGCAGTCAGGTTGGAATCATTGTTAACTGCTTTGCTGAACCACTTGGCAGCTAATGGCTTGAGGTTAGAGAAGAATAGAGAAATCTTTCTTTTCTCTAATCGATGCCAGTGTAAATTGCATATCAAACTTTACACGGGATAAGACATAGGGGAGGAGCAAGTCTCAGAATTGTCTTTTGTGGCTACTCTGTTAATGGATTCGGTTACGCTTTAGTGATGCTAAGGGCAAAAATCCAACACTTTGTCCTTTTAAAGTGCAGAATCTCTATTGAGAAAGTGTCCATGTGAAAGACAAAAGTACTCTCTCAATTGATGCTTATTGTAACTTGGATATGGGTGCTTACTTAACATGGATTTAGGGCATGAGATACTCCTCCTCCTACAGGACCCATGGGGGAAGACTTGCCCTCCTGCTTTTTAGAACTTTGTTTTCCAGGTTTGTAATCTCAGACCTCAGATATTTCTTCATTATCTCTGTTACTTCAAATAACAGAAAAATAAGTAGCCATTAAAATGAATTTTTTTTGTCATATCACCGCTGTAATTTTAGTCTTGTTTGGGAGCCGTAAGTTAGGGGTAGTTACTCCAAGTCAGATCTCAGGGGTTTTTTTGAAAGGATGTAAAATCACTGATTTTATTATTTTTTTCAAGACTAAATTTGGGTTTAGTTTGTAATATAAGACACTCCCAAACCTTGTGTTTCTTTGAGATAACAAATTCATCAGGCAGTTGAAGGCAGCAGCTACACCTAACAGCACTTCAGAGGTGCATGTTATCTCAGGATAGCATATGTCTTGTGATGTCTTGCTGCTTAAATAGCATTTGAGGCAAGCTGCTGTCAGCAAAAACTAAATATTTGGGGAGGGGGGGGCACAACCAGAAAGGAAATATATGGGTTCCTTTGGAAATGTGAACCTCAGGTCTGAACGGCCCCCCCTCAGTGGAACATTTTCAGTGTGTTTTAACAGTAGAGATTGCATGCCAGTGTCATGATACTGGAAGACTGAGTGTTATGAATCGGGACGGTAACGGGATGTAAAAGACTTCATCTCTTCCCATCCCCGCTGTAGCCCAAGATAGTGGAGCAGATGCTGCATGTGAGCTTTGCCTTTTGCATGTTTTGCTAGGTGTGTAGCACCAGTGAGGGAAAGGTGTGTTCAGTTGTCTGTGATTTAGTCTTTATTCAGTTGGTAGTAAAGCTTTTTTTTTTTTTTTTTTTTTTACAAGATAATGAAGCAAATAGATAATTTTCTTCCTTTAACCGAGAATTCAGGAAGTACAGCACATGGAACACATTAATCCTAAACCCCCTTGTAATACTTTGCAGAAGTTTTTTGTCCTTACGCATGCCTGTATCCAGACGCACAGCAATTTCCCAGAAATGTCTTAACCTTAAGTACTGTTGAAGCCTGGAGAATCCTTAAAAAAAAAATAGTCAAACACAGAATGGCAAGTAAAGTTGTAGCAGGAAAAAAATTAATCTTTACTTGGATTGTTCTGGGACAACAAAATGGGTGCGTGTAAGTGAGGATTACTTACTTGCTACTGTAGTGCTAAATATGTTTGACAAGGAAGCTTCAATGCTGCTCTTTGTGTGGAACTATGGAGTGTTGGGTTTTTTCATCAGTGTATATACACAGAGATGACGTATTAGTTGTAATTCAAACATAATCACTTTATTTTGCAAGTGAAGTTGTTAGGGTTTTTTCTCTCTTGTGTTATCAGCATGCAAGTGCCTAATATTAAGGCTTGTAATGGAAATGAGGTGTTATTAATGCATAATGAAATTTTTATGTGCTGGTAAAATTTTCTGCTAGACTGACCTTTCTTGGTCATATTAGGTTATATTAGAGCAAGAATTTTTTAAAAAAATTTTCTTAGGATGTATTCAGTAAATTGAAATACTGAGTTCGCTCAACCAAGGCATCATGGAAAGTACTCTTCATACAGTATTTGCTCAAATTCCAGTTTTGCAACTTTCTTTGAGGCCTTCAGAAGCCAAAAGGAAAGAAACATGATACCTAGGGAGGTGAAGGCTGGAACGGGCCAAAGACGGAATGTAATTAAAAACTCTGTCAAGCTGAAAAATGTTTGAGAAAGGCAAGGCAAAAATTCAGAAAGTGTGTGAGTGTATGTAACAAGTCTAGATTAATATATGTAAGTGGGAAAGGACTGATGTGTTACTATTAGAGATGCATCCAGTGATGTAAACAACTTCTCCTGTAAGCTCATTGATACTTTCAAGCAGACCTCTGATGCTGACAGCCCTCCAGAGACCCCTGTCATAGTGGGGAATGGAAGGCATGCAAAAATGCAAGCCAGAAATGTGGTCTTCTGCGATAACTGTGAATTTGCTTTCTGACATGAATATGTTTGGTCTGATGCATGGTATTGAAAGTATCACGCAGCATATACATTGTGAGATAACCAATCTACATTTCTTTTGTTGAGGGTCTGAATTTAGAGTGAGACAGAGTGCCATTTCCTGATGCACCTCAGACAAGAGCTGGGTGTGGTGGGCTGGTGGACAGGACCTGGCTGGGGGCATTTCCCTTTGATCCAGCTTGTTGTGACAGTCACGCGGTTGTGAACTGAAGAAAGTGATCGAAGCGTTTGTCTTGAAGGGGTTGGTCTGGATTCAGGCTCTTGTCAGCTGCAAACCATGGGTGCTTTATGTAGGAACGGTGGCAAGTGGGAGCCTTAGGAGCAGCCTTGGAAGAAAGCTGAATCAATGTCATAAGGAAGTAAGCTGGATGTAAGCATGTTACGTTTGCGTAAGTGGTGACATGGCCTTCTCCTAATGGGAGAAGGGCACGAGGATGGCCGAGGCCTGGAGCAGCATGTGCCAGGGAGGTTGGTGCGCTTCAGGGAGTCAGCCTGTGCAGGCACTGTTGGTGCTCGAAAAAACAGTATTGTTTAAAGGAAGGAAATGAGCAACCGTGGAGTGCATGTGGAGAGAAAGTGGCGCACCAAGGAAGGAGGTGCCATAGCTGAGTGTGATCCTGTTCACGTTTGGGTGTGGGAGTGCATCAGGGCAGGAGGTTACACAGTGGCCCTGCCACAACCCTGCGGCAGCAGTTCCCGTGCTTGAAGCTGTGCACGGTGGCAGAGCATATGAAAGAACAACAGGTAAAAGTTTCTTTCAGGTCCCAAGAATAGTGGAAACTGAAAAGGGAAGAAGAAGTGATAACAGCTAAGCGTACAAATGAGGAATTCCGTTTTGATACCTTGTGTGTCTTAGCGTTTCACCTGGTAAATCACAAGCATGACTGTATTTCTTTGTACTCTTTCATCTGAGTGTTTGAGTGTGGGGAGATAATTGTTACGTTTGGGAAAATACTTTGAAAGAAGACATTTGCAGTTCTTCTACATCTGTTTTGCTTTCCTGGTGTGCGGGGAAAAGGACTAAATGTATTTTTATCAAAAGTGTCACTGGATGGGAAGATTCAAAATGATAAAGTGCTGGACTTTGAAAACATGACTGTTAAAACTGGTGCGGTTGGACCTCTTGGCTTAAACGTAGCATGTCATTTCAAAGGCTCTAAAGCCAGATACATAACTTGTCCCAGATGTTTAGATTTGGTGGAGCAATCACACATGGTGTTTTGAACAAAGTTGCCTATACCCTAGTAATGGGTATTTTATGAATAATACTGTAATTCCAGACACCTTTCATTGCCTATATTTTCACACAAGTAAATTGGCACTGAGGGCACACCCTGTGTTTGTCAACCCAGCTTCAAAATCTTAAATGTGTTGTTTTCATGGTACAGATACTTGAAAGTACTTGCTATGTTTCTTTCCGTTAATGAAATTAACAGCTTGTTGAGAGCTAAGGTTCCATGTTGGATTCATAATCAGTTTTGCTTATATGGAATATTTTGTTTTCTGCCTTTCTTTCATTTTGGGGGCATCTATATAGTAACAGAACTTCTATCAACTCCTGCTGTTTATTCTTTACCCTTAAGCTATAGCCCTTTGGTGCGGCATCACAGTGTTGACCCTGGAACCAATTACTATGCATAACATACAGAAGATGATGAGGCTTATTCTGCAGCCGTTGTTTTCCAGTAGTCTCGGTGTATGTAAGTCTCGTGTAGTACATGGAGCAGTAGGATAAATCTGTTTAAGAACTTTGTCACACTACCTGGCCAAAAACAACAGTAAAAGCAATATGGGAGAAAATAGGCTTCTTTGCCAATCTCTTGTTTTACAGTCCCGAGAGCACAGCTGGGAAGGCTGCAGCATTCTTCCTGCATTGAGAGTCGGGATGTTCTCCATTAGTTTTGATGTCTGTCTCCTCCGTGGAAGTGAGTGCATGTGCAAATGTCATACAGATGTTGTATGAAAGCTTAATTACGCCCCTCTTTACTTTAAACTGTGGTACTGTTCTGTTTTGACCCCCACCCCCCACCCCAAAAGGCTTTTCCTGAGAAGAGAAGGGAAACCATTTTCCCATTCTTCCCTAACTCAGGGGTTAATTATATTCTGCACTGCAACTGTACTTCAGCGAAAGCTGAATGGAAAAACAAGACTTCCGACAAAAAGGCGGAAGTTTTTAGGCTGGCTTAGATTTTTCTGTTCTTTTTTAGGAATTAAAAGTCCGTACCAATTTCAGCCAAAAGAAGAAAACCCACCCTGAGGTTATGTTTCATCCATGCACTTTGCTTCTGAGAGAGCTTAAATCTGTCTGGTATTTCCTCACGTTTGGTTGCTGGTTGTTGACAGCTAGCTCAGTTAAATTGTCACAGGTGCAACTGTAAGCAGCTAGCAGGAACTGAAGAAACATGGGTAATCCCACTTAGGAAATCCCCTAGTAACTTGGTGCTCACTTGAAGCAGAAGACCAGAAATACAGTTAGTGGCAGTTAGAAAAAAGGAAGAAAAAAATCTTAGCTCATGAATCAAAATTAAAGGCATATTCTCTGCTCTAATTTCTGGGGTTAGCGTGTTATCACAGCTCTTCTCATAGATTCTTCTCTATCCGATCTCCTGAAACTAATGAAGAAATCACTTGATTACGGTCTTAAAACTAGTACTGTACTCTGGTTCTGGGATGGCAGATATGCAGTCAGATTGGATGAACATGGTTGGTTTTATATTGCTGTGTTTATTTCTATGTATGCCTTTGTGCCTGTTAATTTTTCATGCTTTCACAATCACCAGTATAATCTTTTCCACCTTTATTTTTAAACACTCCTCCAATACAACAAAATGAAACAAGCCATTCTTTCAAGATGTCTGAGACCTGACTTGTTTATATTTTCAGGTGAGAAATAACAAGAATAGTCTCATAATTTTTATGAACAAATGTAACATGGAATTTTTTTCAGTCACATGAATTGTGAATTAATGAGATTGTCAAAATTGGCTTCTGAGCTAACATGGCTTGTAACTTAGGTTTGTAGAAGAGGATTAATTGAGCAGATCTGAGACAATTTTGGTGTTGGATTTTCTGGTTGGTTGGTTTGTTTTTCCCAGGACTGGAGCTTCCTGTCTCTTTCTGGAAAAAAAATCGGCTTGGGGGGGGGGGCAGAAATATGTGAAATGCGTTATTTCACATGCCAGTTAAAAGAGAAAATTAACAATCCCTTCACGTCCATCAGCTCTGTTGGTTAAAAATACTATTAGGGGTTTTTTTTTTTGTCATTGTCCTTGGTTCTTTTAAGGAAACAGTTTGCATTTTCACAGAATTATCTATATGATTTTTTTTCTGTTAGAAAGAAGATGAGTGACAATGTCACAGAATCATTTCCAAGTGGAATGCTTGGCAAAGTCCCCAAGGGAAAAGTAAAAGAAGACTTTAATCAGGCATCAAAACAGAGAGTTAAGGAGTAGGTAACGGTATATCTGAGAACTATGAAAGTGTTTCTGACCAAAATCATCCAGCAGGATTTCCCACTGTGTTACTATTTTCAGACATACAGCAGTGTCTAATTAGCTAAAGCTGCTGTACAATGCAATTAACGTTATGTGCCTGAAAAGCCAGGTAACGGGGCAGCTGACCATGTATGTGAACAAATAACCTGATGCATGCATGCAATGTGTACATACAAATGCATGAGAAGCAGATTCAGATGTTCACAAACCTTTGCAAGCCCAGCTTGTGGGCCAGTGTGGACACACATATATGGAAGTTAAGTCAGAGAACAGCAGAGACAGCCAGTTGGTTAGGAGCATAGTGTTTAAAGTTCAGGGAGAGCATTTCTAAATTCAGTTTCAAGCCATAAATAAAAATAGTCCGGGAAATAGTTACTGCAAAATTAGAGGCATTGTGACTTTTTAAGTTTTCTGAACAGCTGATACCGTGACCCTGTATTCTTTGTTATTTATGGAAATATGTTACTTGCCAGATTGTGAAAATGACTGCTTGCTTGTATATATATTATTTTTGAATCACTTATAAGTCAGCAGCTGCATTTTCACTAAAAGCTTAATAAATCTATAAAACATGGAAAGACATCATCTCTTTATTAATACCTAGGTATAAAATTCTTTAAATGCTTTAAACATTCAAATCATTTGTGCTTAACAAAAAGGCTGGAAAAGCTTTCCCAAATAAATGACTGTCATCAAAGCTTCCTTCTATACAAGGCTCGTATTTCAGATCTAAGCCTAACTAAAAGAACAGAAATTCACAATCATCACATATTAATAAATGACTGCCTTCTGATTGTGCAGTAATTTTACTAGACTTTCTTTAAAGTGCAATTAGTTTTTTTCCTACATTATGAAGTTCATTTCAGCTTTAGATCTTGTATTTTGCTCAGATGTTGTAAGGCAAAGCTAATCTTCGTAATTGATTTACTAAATGTTGCTGTTTGTATTTGTCTATCCACATCAAATACGGTACAGGCCTTTTGACTTTGAAACAAGCTGAGGGATTATATGGAAACAACAGAGTTAAGTTAGTGATAAATTATTTGTGTGCAAATCATCTTTTTCACTCTCTGTCTTTCTCCCCACGCTGCCACCATACCAGGGGCTCAGCCCATTCAGCTGTAAATTTCTTAGTGAAAACTGTTCAGTCTCTTCAACTATGCTGTTGCCAAAATGTTGTTTCAAACTGGGTTCATCCTCTTGCCTGGAACACTGTATCGGTAAGCATCGGGAGTGGAATAGCTGAGAATCCACCCCATCAAAAGCAGCCACCAACTGTACATGTATAAGGGGACTACAGCCTGACCGCTACACACAAGCCATTGTACAAGAGCTTGGTATGAAAAAAATATTTTAAAGTGAAGACAGGAACCAGATTGGGTTTTGCTGTTTACATGAAGCATGAGAGAAGGGATGCTGCCCTTTTGTACAGGCAGGATTTTAATTAGTTTCTGGTCAAAAAATGGCACCATGGAGTTGGTGGAAATGATGAGTGGGAAGTTTTAAGATGTCAAGTACAAAACCAGTGTTACTGATCTTGGAGTCCACAAGACCAAAGTATGCCAGCTCCAAAACTCAGTCAAAATAAACAACATTTATCTCCTGGTAGGAAAAAGTGGAGATGTAAACAAAGCCTTCTTCAGGGCAGTTTCCTAAGAGGCTGAGCTGGAGAGTGGATGGCTTTTGGCAAGGAAAGTTTGAGTTTGTCAGAAAGACTGTAGCACTTTTTTTGCTTCTGTCAGACATAAGCCTAAGAATTGTGCTCTCTACAGAATATGTAATACTAATTTGCCAAAGCCCAAACAGGTTTTTTGACAATCCTTATACTTTCAGTATACCCTGGCCTGCCTTATATGCAAAGAGAGTGCCTTAAGGCTGGTGTCTAGACAGAGCCTTGTGTTTCAGCAAAGGGAATTAAAAACAGTCTCTGATGTCCCTAAATTTGCAGAGAAACCTTTCTTTTGACTACTTGCTTCTCATATTTAATGAAAAAAAATGTTACATCTCTGTTATGTCCTGGGATGTGTGAAGATAAGGAAGGTGTTTCAGGTGTTGCTCGTCAAAGGACATGCTGTATCATGGCTTGTTCAAATGCTGCTGCTGAGCTGCTGCTGTGGGGAGTAAACAGTGGGGCTGCTGTTCTTAGACAATCCAATTCAATGTCTCAGGCTGTCATTGTAGTAAAGGATTATTCTGACATTATAAACCACACAAAGAAGGCTCAGTGAGCTTGACCTTCTTAAATCTAATATGAAATTACGATCTGTTTCGCACCCTGCAGTATGGACTTACAGAGTCCAAGATGGTGATTCTTCAGTTCAGTTGTGGTGAACTGTAGATAGATTGCCCTATCTTACAAGGCAGTAGTTAGTAGGACTGTTAGTAGTTAACAGATTCTTGGTGTATTAGCCTTGTTTCGCGTTTCAAAGGTGTACTGCCATTTGCTACCATTGTAATTAATGCCATCGGTGGAGTAAGCTGCTTGGGTAACAGCTGTGTCAGGATTGATGCAGTGTAGGTCGTGTTGCAAGTCTTAGTTCCTCAGGCATTCAGTGTAGTTTGTAAATATAGCTCTTCCTGGTTTATTATTTATTTATTTTGAAAGTAACATCAAAGCCTTGGTCCATAATGGTAAGGCCTTTTATTCTTTGATTGTTGGTCAAAGTCACTTTATCAGGAAGATGCATACTAGATGCTCAGTGCAAAGTATGTAAGGGAATGTGAGGCAAATGCAATTCTCAGCCTTCAGCTCAAACAGCCAAGCTTTTAAGAGATTTAAGACTGAAACCTCAAGTTCAGATTTAGCTGGTGTATTTTATTCTGACAGTAAATTGTGCAAAATAGGTAGACATGAAATGCTGTTTTGCTGTTTCACAAAGGATAGTGCCTCGGGTCTCAGAAAAATTCAGCTTTTGTTTTCAGATAATCTGCGTTTTGTCATCACTGCTTGCATCGTTGAAAATAGTTCCCTATAGTGCCTCTCCATCCTTCATCTGGAGTGCTCTTTGCTGTTGGTGAACAGCAGGTTTAGAGTTTTGAATAATAGGCTGGGACTCAAATGGATAACCTCTATCAATTATTCATGATAGATCTCAGAGTAGCCAGTGTTCAACACTGACAACATTCATACCTTTCTACTGTAATATGAACTGTAAACGATACAGTGATTGATAGACTACAGATGACCTTTGGTCATTTTTATTAATTCCTGTTGCTGAGTTCTGTAACCTGTTTTTCATTGCTTATGCCATGGAGCCACTGGGTTTTTAGAAACTCCAGCTGTCCAGAGCTGGGAGAGGCTCTGAATTTACTGCTTATTATCTATTTATATTCTTTGGACCAGTTCTCCTTCCTTTAAGGTTAATAGTTGTATCGTAAATGACTTCAGCAGGATTGTAACAGGCTTCTGGTACATATTTAGAATAGTAGTAGGTGAATGAAATAAAATGTGGTTAGGAGATTCTGTACTGTGGCTGATGGTGAGTAGAGGCGAGTAGAGCCGTGGGGTGTTCTTCAGCAAAAGCAGAGAAAAGAAGGGATGCTTTGCCTCTGCTCATGGCCTGCTTCTGTTTGTGTGGTAGGTTAATGCAAAGAAACAGGTTGAAACAGTACAAGGATTGAGGTGTTTAGCTTCCTACGTGTATGCGTAAGGCAGTTGCGTTGTATGATCCATACATTACGTATACTGTGCTGTGAAGAGCCTCAACTGCAAATGCAGCATTACAAAATAAGCTGAAGTTTAAGAGCATTTAAATCTGTTTACTCAGTGTCCTACTGGAGAAGTGTTTTCTAAAGTCTGAAATTAGAAAAGGCGCTTTAATTTTGCCTTTTTTTTTTTTTCTTACAGAGAACATTAGTTATAAGCACAGTATTTTGGATTTTTGCTAGTTTGTTTGAGAATGTGCTGTAGGTATAGATAAAGAGAGTTAGTTCTGCATTTGAACATGCTTCTTAGGAGTTCACATGAAGGGCATAGTTAGAAGGTAAGAATAAAATGCAGCCAGACTTGGGAGAAATCAACACTGGTCCCTGTACTGGAAGACAGAAGGGGATGAGGGGAGCCCTAGTCTGTGACAGTAGCCTAAAGTAACCCACAATTGGAAGATGAGCAAGAAACACCCCTTTTGCAGGATACCTAGGTGGACTCTGTGTTGCAGGCTCTGCCAACACAATTGTCTGTGTGAGGCTTTACAGCGATGTCGCCCCCTGCCCAGTACAGATCTGGTGGAAGGGACCGCTAGTGCAGATGCAGCAATGTCAGCCAAGTAGCACTTTTAACTGGGTTTTGCGTAGAGGAAGAGGATTTGGGCTGTTACAACACAAATAGTAGCTTTGCTGGGTTATCTGCATCCATGCTGACAGTCCTGTGGGTGTCTCATTTTGGCGTCTGGCACAGATGTAGCCTTGAGACTTGTGGCATGAGGATCCTCACAGTGACACCACGGCTGCTCTCCCCATCAGACCGGTGGGGCAGAGCTTCTTGATGAGGGATGACGGGGACGGCAGTGGCTTGCATTGCAGTAACAGCTATGCCACTACTCCATTGTGGGCAAGGGTGCTGTTGCACTTGGTGTTTGTGCAAGCAGGCAACAAAAAGCGTTTGGAAACCCTGCCACCTGTGCTCACAAGGTCGCTTCAGTCACAGGCATTAAACCAGGAAATCTCCTCCCTTCACCTTCATTCCAGAGAAGGAGCGGTAGCAGGCTATGGCCGTATGCGCTGCAGGCATTCAGGAGACTGAACTCGATGTGTTAGGTCAGCAAGCAGTGCTGCTGGCACGCCTGTCCTGATCTGGCTGCTGTGCCTCCCCCAGCAGTCCTGGAGCGCCAGGCGCCTCTTCCAGGGGAATGCTGGTCCTTGTGCTCTGCTCCCTTCTATGTGTGGTGGGTCTTCAGTGTAGCTGAAAGTAGGGCAGTCCTCCACTCACCGGTCCACCTTAACAGAGCGTTAGCGGCCAACATATTTTGTTGATCAGTGTGATTCCAACTCTGCAATAATATGTAGACTAACCAGATGGAGGCTTGTACCTCTTGTGATTGTAAAATTAACCAGAATCACTGATAGTTACAAGAGTGATGACGGAGACCCAGGCGCTGTCAGAACAATGTGCTTTGAGGCATGCTTAAATCTGTTAGGACAATATTTCCTGTTGGTGCATGCTCAGTACACAATTCAACAACACGGCAAAGCTCGTCTGCCTTGCTCTCAGCTGTGAGGGGGGATAACAGATGAAGACTAATGGCTACTGAACTTGACTCAGCAAAGAAGGGGCAGGTCCCACTCCATTCAGAGGCACATCCAAGAAATTTTAGTCACAGGTCCAGGTGCCTGTATTTTTAGGTTCTGTTTGTTTTGGTATTTTAATGCATCAAAATAGGATTTTCTAACCTTCTGAATACAAGAAAGTTTTTAAATTGGAACCTAGTGTGAGAACTTCCAGGGAATCAGTGAGAAATTTGTTAAGAAACAGCTGGAAATAACAGTGGAGAAGGCAGTGCCATCTCTATTCTCTTCCTGCCTCACAGCCCACAGGCATACTGTAGAGCCCTGTTCATTACATCAGTGACTAAGGGACCTATTTAAATGAATGAACTTCATGAATTAATAAGTGCAGGGGGGGAAGAAACCTGCATTACAAAAGGTACTTTGTTCTTAGATGTTGAGAGTAAGTTTGGTTTGATATTTCATAACATAGCGCTGACTGCCGTTTGCTGTATTTCGTAATACACCCCTAGTAATATGAGATCGCACCACAGATTCCTGCTATTAAATGGTTATTCAGACGTGTTTCGCTACCAGCAGCTTTTTGCTTGCATGTGAATTATTAGGTGTTTGAATTAGCAAAATGTATATTAACAAAGTTTTTGTTTTGCTAGTGGTACAGCAGACACTTTAGCCATTTGGTCGTCAGCTACAGTCGTTCTCTGTTTGACCTTCTCAAAATAATGCCTGCTAGTGCCTCTGTAATTAAACATCTGTCAGGGTTTTCAAAATGCCCTATGGGTTTTCTTTTGGGGGAGGGGGGAACAAGCCCCTGCTTTTAGGGGGAAAAATTGGTGTGTGTAATAGCAAAATGTATTTTGGCTGTTTTTGCAGGAGGGCAAACTTAGGAAATCGGCAGCTTTCTTCTCCATTTTGGCTGATGTAAATAAGCAGTAAATTTATTGAGACATCCGGTGCAAAACTGGTGTGAGAACAGAACTTTGGGCCTTGTGTGGCAGCTTGAGCAGATGGGTGCTTCTTACTATTTCTTAAAAACTGAAATGACAGGGAGATTAGGTTTAAAATCACAGCTTCTATCACATGCATTAATTAAAGGAGTTCAGTGTAATAATTTTATCTTATTGTTCTAAAGCATACGGTCAGCTACTTTCAATTTTTAAAAGTACTCAACCCTTCCCTGGGAGCCACGGCTGTTTGTTCAGTTAAATTCCTTCTGATTAAGGCTCCCTGAATAGTCGTTGCCTTCATATACCGAGACCAGCTCTGTTTTCTCTATGCTACGCTGATAATGGGGTCACTGGGAGATTTCTGAATTACGAGTTCTAACTGAAGTTATAGTGCTTCAGGGATGCTTTGCTGCCTAGCACAGTCTGATGCGCCTCAAAGTACCGTTGGAGCACTTGGGGTGGTGGCTCATACATTTCTATTCCTGACTTGTTTTTCTCGCAGGGGGTGTACTGTAGCAATTTTGTTACTTTCAGGTCCAAAATACCATCATATTTTTTAATATGAAAATAAGTTGTAACGTAACCTCTGCAGTGATGTAGCAGTACTAGCATTTTTTAATTTTTTTGTTTATATATGCCTACAATAACCTGTCTTTTATCACTTTTTCCCTGCAAAATATAAACCTGCAGATTTTTCAAACCTGAAAATGGCATGCATCAAGGGTGCCAATTTAACAACGTTGGATGGGAGAGGTGGGCCTCCTCTGGGGTCTTAAACTGATGGTCTGTGACAAGGTCACTTAAAGAAAAAGGCCCTTATTGTAACTCACACAAGTTTTATTTGAAAATGTCAGTCCTATGGATACTGTGGATTTGTTACTGGTTTTGCTTCTTCCAACAAAACTTGACATTCCCTGGAAGAGCACATGTTCATGGAATGAACTCCTTCTGGGGAATTAACTAATTAAGAAGATCGAGCTTCTGCGTTCTTCCAAACTGTTTATCCTGAGGCTGCAGTGTGGTGTCAGGGCTCTTTCTTGGCAGTGCTTGATAGACACCTAGGCTAAGACTGGGTGAAGACCTCTAACCGTCTGCCAAGCTGGTGATCTGGTGCTGGAGTTCAGCAAGGGAAAGGCGAAGAGCTACCAGTCCGACAGCTTTCCTGTTTTCCCTTTAAACTGATGCTTAGGAGATGCGGAGATGGCACCCATTTCCAGCAATTTGCTGGAGAGCCTGTCATGGTACCAGTTCAGGGAGTGAGTAGGCAGAGGTGATTTATCCTTTCCATCTCTGGTCAGCGTCACCTGGTAAACGTGGGCTTTGCATCTGGGATACACAGATATTTTCATCAGCTCTGAGACTGACCTAGTGATGAGTAGTAAAATGATGAACACAAGTTATGTGTGTCTCTTTTTTTTTCTTTTTTTTTTTTTAAATTTATTTTTTTGGCTAAGCTGGAAAGTGCCACTCCCAGCAGTTGGGAGGAGCACCTTCCAGGAGCTGAGTTGTTGTTCTTTGCCTTAAGTGCTACGGCTCCCTGTAACAAGCTATTAAGCTGTTAGGGCAGGCTGATCTATCTTTAGACTGTATTGACCCATTATTACCCTGAGTCTTCATGTCTTAGAGGACAGGCCACACCAAATAAGGGATTTCTTAGATCCTCTTAGATGCAGGAAGGAGCTTGGTAGAAGAGGTAGGTTTGCACCCACCCTCAACGAGACAATCACAGTAAAAAGGGCTGTTAGTAGCACATTTCTGGCTTCGGGGAATGGAAAACCTCCCCAGAGGGTGTCTCAAAGAGGTGAGACTTGTTCAGTGGTGGATCTCCATTTTGATGGTGCAGCCATCTTTTGCAGAGATAATCTGCAGGATGGAGAAAACTAAATTGGCAAGTATTTGGGGTTGAGAAGACTGGCAGAGGGGTAGAGACACTCTTCACAAACCCTCCTAGCACCTTTCAACTTGGATTATAAAACCAGTCAGCCTAGAATTTGGAAGCAACTTTAACTGAGCTTATGCTGATAAATTAAATTTCTCATGCTTAATTTTAAAATGAAGGCTAGAAAAATTTAGTGAAAGCTACTTAAAATGAGTCTAAGATCCAAATGTGCATATTTTGAAAGCACTGTTTGTAGCAGGGTGATACTATAGTGTTTAAATCACAGCTTTCCACAGAAAATAATTCATTTCTTGTGATTCAGTAATGTTGTTAGACAAAGTATTGCTTTGTTTTTTGTGTTGGGTTTTTTTTTTTTCAACCTAGTAACAAGATGACTCAGATAGTAACCTGGATAATTAGGTTACTTAGAAACAATTTCTATTAAAAATTTAGTTTTATGTTCTTGACATTACAGCTTAAGTTTGCTACCAGTAGTAGTGGCTCAATTTTGAACCAAAATAGGGTATGCATAAAAAATTCAGCTCCATTTTAAAGGCACTTCACATTGTAAATACAGGAGTACAACACTGCAATAACAGTGCATTTTTTAGGTAAACAGAATGAAGAGTTTTTTAGAAGAGCTGCTATGGTATTTGCACTTCTGATTTGTTTGAAAACAAGGATTGTATTTTACGACAATATTAAAAGTACTCTGCAGTCTTAAATGCTTTAAGTTGTTTCTATTGAGAAGATTTCCAGGGTAAAACTCAACTTCACTTTGAAGTCTGACACTAAGTAGCAAGAAAACATCTAGCACAACGCAAGTGCCAGTGATACTGAGCCATATGAAATTCCTGGTAGTTTAATTGAAGTCTGAATTTTATGTTTAGGTTGAGGGAGCATGAATGTCATGGGCAAGAGTTAACTGGCTAAAGGAAGTTTTTTGACCTTCCATAAGCACAGATATAATTCACTGAAAGTATAAAAGTTGAGAAGAACTGAAGAGTGGTGCTCAGAGGTGTTGGGGGAAGGAGATTAGCAAAGAGAATGTAAAATGCTGTTTGTTTATTTTAAATTTACATTTTTTCTTCATGATGACTGGGACTTTTTTTGCCCTACATAATTACTGCAGCTAGTTAACTTGAGTGGAAAGAAGGAAGAACCAGGCTACAAACTCTGATTTAAATATGCAGTTGTAGTAAATGACAAAGACTGGATATGACAAGGAATTACGATCAGTATGGCTGTTCTCAGTGCATTACATCTGGCGGTGCACCAATTTATTAAGTTCCCTGTCCTGGCCAGGGCAGGTGGTCAAGGAACCACAACAGAACTTAAGCCAGAAACTTTTACATGGAGAGTTGAGTCAGGCAGAGGGCAAATCTTCTCAGTTAGTTGGGGGTAAGAGACAGTCTCACTTCTGAGTAACACTGCTCCTCTTCGAGAGGATAGACAACTTCAGTCCCAGAGGGATTGAACAGCTTTCTCATGGTCATTTGTGGGACTAAAGTATGTGGTAAAACCAAAAACTGTAACTTGGAATGTCTTTGGATGCCTTTAACTACAAAACCATCCACCCTCTGAGATACTTTTTTTTTTTTTTTTTTTTTTTTTTTTTTTTTTTCCCTGTGGGGTTTTATGTGTATAACAACAGACCCTGCAGCTGATGCACAGCTCTGGGCGGTTGGGTGGGGGGGTGGTTTGGTTACCTCAGTTCCCCTCGTCCCTCCCCAAGGCGTTTTTTAACGCTGCTGGAGTCGCTCTGACCGGACCCACCGTGTGCTGCTGGGAAAGCAGATGGCCTTCCCGAGTTTCCAAAAAATCAGGTCCCCGTAAGACCTGAACGCCGGCGAATAATTAACACTTAAGCTTCTCAGGAGGAGAGGTGTCAGTACTGCTTCTTGCAAAAATGCACCAGGCCACAGCCCTCGCCCAAGAACGGTGCAGCTTGTTCCTTGTTCACAGCGGGGTGCTCCTCCGTCCCACCGGGTTTGCGCGGCTGAGCAGAAGAGCTTACACTGAAGTGGCAGGCATCTTTCTGTTTAAGGACACCTCATGTAGATAGCTGATCATCAACACTTTAAAATTTTCCCTTTGTTAATCCTGCGGCAGGCGCAGGGATTTTTCTTGCTGCTTTCTGTGGGCTTGCTCTCAATACGGAGACAAAAGACGGCAGCGAGGTTAACTGAGCCTCTCGCCCAAAATGGTGTGTGCCGGCTGCTGCAGGTACGCGTGTAGAAGCTCTTTTCTATGAAACTAAGTTTGTAAATTGCCGTTAAACACACTTTGTTACTTTCTTGTGAGGTGTGTAACAGAACAAGGGGTGAGGAAAGGAAAAAAAAAAATCTGTAGTACTTTCTAGCCTTTCTGGACGCGTGTTGGGTTTTTTTTCAAATCCTTTGGAAGAGGAGAGATTCCAAATTAAGCCAGCCTGTGGCAGTGTTTTTCAGCATTTCTTTTGCTTCTGCTGCATTTAAAGCTTAAGCCTTGGTGCTAATTGGAAAAGTTGGGAAGCTTGCTATGCGCTGTATGCAATAGTTAGTTTCAGTATTTAATAACGTTTTAGCATTTAAACAGAGCTCTTTACTTATTAAAACGAAAAATTAGCGTGTCATATAAATAATGACTCAGGTGTCGAATTACTATTTCATTGCCTATGAAGCTCATTTTAAGTGATATGCTGCTATTGCCGTTTTTCAAATGGATTTGACACCCTCAAACACCCCCCACCACCACCCCCCCCCGTTCTCCTTTAGTATAACAATGTTTCTATTACTTGAAAGATTCATTAAAACACATTTAGAGCAGGTTCTTCTTTTTTCAAGACATCTTTGAGACATCCCCTTGTCTCCTGATCTTCCTGAGCCACGTCATGCACCGTGGGGTGATTCTCATCTGACTTCCTTCCCAAACAGAAGGCTTCCTCTTTTTTGAAATGGGAAGCCTACATAATAGAGATTAATAGATGCTGGAATTTCGTACATCTTTTAAATTACATCGTAATTTTTTTTTTCCCCCTCCTTACTCATTTTCCAGATTAGTAAGACTTAAAAAAAGTAGGAATTTAAGTGAGCCCAGAACTTTGGTGCTCTTGTGACCTCTCGAATTTACCTCTTGGTATAAAAGGAAAAGCGTCAGGAAAAATGCTAAAACTCCAAATCCCTTTTAGAGTGCAGTTTGCCCGCAGGCAGCTGCCCTTTCTGCTGCTGTGCTGGTGGCGGTAGGTTCCAGCTTGCTTTGTCTATTAGCTCTTCAAGGGGATTATGGAAGTTGCCAGTAAATGGCTGATGTCTTTAGTGATCTGCGTAAGGCTGTCACAGAGTTGTTTCAAGCCAGGTCTGAAAGGCCATTTACTTTGCTGGAAGTGCCTCCCATAGTTATTGTTACAGTTTCCTCTGTTCCTACATAAAGGAGCAAGGGAGGACACTGGAAAGAAGGGGAAGGGGAAAGGAAAGGCTACTTACCTAGCAATTAGCCAACCTGTGAATGCCGCTGCCCTGCGCGGTCAATAGGAGCAAATGCCATCGACGGTGAGCTGGAGGCCGGGTGGAGGGGAGCTGGGTCTGGCCGGCGGGACCTCGAGCCTCTTTTCTTGAGGCCTTTGGCTCAGGGCTGCGTGTTGTGTGGCACGTGTACAGTGTGTTTGGTGCAGTTCAGCTGCAGTCGATACTGAGATGGTTGCCCTTGTGGCTGTGGCCACATGCTCCCTGGTAGATTTGGTTCCTTCCGGTCCATCCCGAGCAGAGCTGTTCAAATCAACTTTTGTTCTGTCAGTGGCTTAGAACCTTCCTGTACCTTGAGGAACTCTGCACATCCCACACCCTGCTGGGCTCAGCCCCTCATCTGTCCTGCCCCATCCTTGCGGCACCACGTAATGGTGATAATTATGATCCAGCAGTCTCACCCTCATCGAGGGCATCCAGTTTCCAGTGACAATAGTTCAGTCTGTCCAGCCTATGTCTTGGATTTGATCTGGCTTGCTTCTTTTCCTATTCCAGCCCTAGTTTCTTCCATTCTCTTTCCAAACTCCTCTTTCCTCTGAAAGCCTGGAAAAAAAAAAAAGTTAACACAAGGAAACAGATTTTTTTTTCCCTTTTTTTACCCAAGTATTGTATAACTAGAGAATCTTTAAATACTTGTGATACTTTTAAAATTATAATTTATGTTCACTCCTCTGTGATGTGCCACTGACTGACATGCAGACTAGAGATCCTTGACTGCCTTAAGGCTGTGAACAGAGCCACCAGCCATGGTAGCGTGGCCTTTGGCAGGAGAAACAAGGTAAATTAGGTCATGAGGAGCTCCTTATTTCTATAGCTGTGCTGCCTCTGTTACCACGCTGGGCTTGCTGGCTGTAGCTTAGGTATTTCTGCAGAACCATAGCCTACAGCACAGCTGTACCCTCTGTTTTTAGACTGAGCAGCTCTAGTAAAGGGCTTTATGATGTATGGCAATACGCTACCCATGCTTAACAAACGATAGGAGAAATGAAATATTGGATGAGGAATGTTAAGCTGTATGGGGTGGCTGCCAGTCCACAGTCCTGGCCTGGAAAGCATTTCTCCTTAAAGTACTTGAAGGAAGAGAAACAGGTGGTGGTCAAGAAGACACTCTGGAGCAGACATTGTGGCAAGTCTGACTGTTGGAACGAAAGAGGAAATCTCCAGGAAGATTTACAACTGTTTGAGTCTATGTTTGGAGTGGCTGTACAGGCAGGCTGCCGCTTGCTTAAAAAGAAATTAAAAATAAAATAATCTGAGTCATAATTTTCCATCTCCTCTGCAACTAGTTTTGATGTATCAAAACCAATTGCACTTCTCTTTCTATGCCTTAAACTAAAAAAGCTAAAGAAACCCCCCAAACCCCAAAAATATACCACCTTGTACTCAAATCCAACTCTCTCAAATTTAATTATGTATCCTGCTGTGTTGATGGTCATATGCCCTTTCTTTTTCCTCCTTCTACCTGCACCAAACTTAGTAGGCAGGGCCACACGCGCAGAAATGCCTAGCAGCTACGGAGCGTACTGGAAGTACTCTGCTTAGGTTTTGGACCAGTTCAAACAGTAATTCTATTAACTCTGGAATTACGACAAAGCTGTGCTACAGTCAAATTGGTATCATCTGGCCTAATCACTTCCTAATTTTGCAGAGCATTCCAGGGGTTTTATATCCCATAATTTTCTTTAAGTATATTATGAGCAGCAACATTTAAAGCAATGCCAAACTGTACAGTTTTCATTTTGGCAAGCAGTCCCTGCAAGTGTCTTTGTGTATTGGTCCTATGTCCTTCTATTTTACCTGTAATTTATAGGTAACTGCTTACCATTCCCTCACCACCTTCCAGGATCCAGGCGGTGATGTGGGACTGCGAAGGTGCCTGTACTTTTTAAGCCAATGTAGTGCCTTTGCTCCAGTTTGGTCTGTGAGGGGGAGTGACGGACCCTTTCCTCTGCATCCAACTGGACACTTTGGCGTTAGGTTTCCTAAAGAAAGAAAAGCAGGTTTGAAGTTTTGTGAGGTGGGGA
Source organism: Burhinus oedicnemus (assembly GCA_008921705.1). NCBI lineage: Eukaryota > Metazoa > Chordata > Aves > Charadriiformes > Burhinidae > Burhinus > Burhinus oedicnemus. Next base: position 853,186 of record VFFE01007108.1, on the reverse strand, counting down.
CAGAGTTGCAAAAGCCATGCGTAATGTGGACAACTTACTTTGGTTTCTCAGCACCATGCTTTGCCCAGCTGTAGCTGCGTAAGATGGGAGGACGACGGGATGCTCTTGAAGCTCCCAGGGCAAAGAGGGGCTGTGGGATACAACCAGGAAGTCCAATCCCAGAAGGGGCTGTGCTGGGGATGCGAACAGGATGCGGCAACAGCATGGGGATTGGATGGATGCATTAGTTGCAGCCTCGCTGTGTGAGTCTGGACAGACTGGTGTCACCCTTCCCCCCCCCTCATAAAGTACATACTTTCTTCTCAACTGGCAAAAGCCCCACTGAAGTCTTAACTACCCTTGGGTCAAGCTAGTGTCAATGAAGGGTGAAAAAGACACTTGGAAATACCCTGGTAACAGGAGCTACAGCTTTGCCTGCAGATGAAGTACATGTTATTTTGTGGGGGTTTTCTCCTGCTGCTGGGCAGAGATTACCCTGATGGACCTCCGTGAGAAATACAGAGGTGAGAGGATTGGTAAATCATCGTTAGCTCTGCTGCTGCCCAGAATTCCTATGCACCATGTAGCTAATGACTTTTTTAAAAAAAAAAAAAAAAAAAAGTGTTCCTTGAAGTGTGACATAACTCTAAAGCATTTCTGCTGTGCAAAGGAATTTGTAATTTTACTGAGCTAGGGAGTACCTTGTAGAAAGGGGTCTTTTGTGTGCTGCACTGTAACTGTTCTCAGACTCAGATTTCACTCATCTTAAAAGGTTGTTTCAAATTTAATCAACTAAAATTTTTGTGGGTTTTTTACCAATCACTTCAATGACCTTTCAGACTCTTTCCAAAATGCAAAACTAATACAATCAGTGTATCTGATGATAATAACAATAATAATCTAAAATAATTCAAAAACCTCAACATGTGCAGTCCAGAACTGAACAAACTTTATTGAATTAGTTTGATGGTTGCCTATTCATGTTTTTTGCTGCCCAGATTGTAAGAGCGCAGTGGGTTTTGTTTTCACAAGCAGCAGGTGTCCTCCCGGACAATGCTAGAGAGATTAGTCAAATGGAGACTGGGGAGTGTTAGGAGCAGCGTGCTCAGCCAGCCTGTCCTGCTTTCATCCCCCGCGGTGTCCCCCAGTTCTGCAGACGGAAGGAGGTGAATAATATAACAGCGCCCTTCAGCTATTTGCACACTGTGGGCACAGCGATACGGTGTTTTAAGCGTTTTGCAGCGAGGGTAAAAAGTAAGTTGCGGGTAAAGTTTGAAATTGCAGAAGGTAAAGTTAGTGAAATTAAGCAAACGGGACTTTGGAATAAGTCTGTATGTCGTAGTTCCAGGAACAGAGGAAAGCCTGAAAACAAACATACAAGAAAAACAGCTGAAAAATAGCATGGTCATAATAGAAGTTGAATTCGGGGCTCCAAGCATTAGTCGTTTTATCATTATGGCAATGATGGTTCTAGTGTTTGGGAAGGAAAGAGTGGAAGGAAAAAAGCTAAATTTTGTTACTCTAAGGTTCCTAAAAACCTTAACATTGCTTTGGTCAGATAGTAATTTCCCCTTCCTGAGCCCACTCCCAAAAGCCAGCGATACAAAACTCCAGTTCTTCTCTCTCTGCTTGTGAGATGATGCTTTTCAGTAGTGGGCATCCTTTCCCAAGAAATACTTGGTTGCAAGTTGACAGCGGCCATCATGCAGCCTTGTCCTAAATTGTCAGCCTTGAGATTAAAAAGTTAATGAGAAGTCATTTTAGGATCGGTAAGATTGAGAAAAGGAGAATGGAGACCATGAATGCAAACTATACCAAAGGGCTGCTAGTTCTGATTGGTAAACCCATGATCCGGGCTTATTTGCTAAAGGTGGAAGTATAGTGTTGTTAGAAATGTACAACTGATGGCATGGAAATGAAAAGGTAACTCCCCAACATCTAGCCACAAAAACAATAGGAAAAAAGATATTGTTGAAAAATAGTAAGGAAGAACAGTGTGGTATAAACCAGAAACATCTCTCTCGGGACCAGACAAAGGCAGGACTTCTTGGGACACCTGGGACTCATTTTCTGTGCGCTCCCGGGCTGTGGTGCAGGATGGTGTTACTCCCTATTCCCCCTTGCATAGCCAAAGTGAAACCTCTGCAGGGCAAGGTGAGCTGGCTGACGGATAAACCATCTGTGTCAGCCAGCATCTCAATCTCAAGAGCTGTGTTGGGTTTCTGCCCTGTTAAAAATCAGCCGGAAACACTCACCGTCAATTCTAAAATTCGTCCGAGAGGAAGCGGGAATATTAGTTGATCGTGTGCTTTCTATCCTTCAGGCTCACCCTCTTACCTGCTAGCCTGCTTCATCCTGCGGTACGGAGTACTCCAGTCTAATCCTTGGTCGTCTCTTTTTCTGAATTATTGTGGAGCTGGTGTAGCTGTGTCTGAAAACATCTAATAACATGCAAAGCAAGATGAGCTTTGCAGATGAGAAGCTGGATCTCGTATCAAAACGGCCTAACTTTTTCTTCCCACTATCATTGTGGCACGTGGCCTTGCGCTGTAAGAGAAGCTGAGAGGGTTTGTAGGAGTTGTCTCTCACCTCGCGCCTGCTGTGCCACCATGTTGGGGATCTGCCAAGTGACGCAGCCGGAGCAGAAAGCAGGGGAGGCAGTGGATAGCTTGTGGAGTGTAAAAACTAGACTTGCAAGCAGCTAGAACAGGGAGCATGGCTGGTGTAAGACAAAGCACCCTCTGGAAAACAGATACTGAGTCTCTTTGAACAGCCCAACCTGTGCTCAGATGATAAACCTGCTGCTAAGTAGGGTCACGGGCTCACCGTGACTCCTTTCCTTAGCTAACCACATAGGGTATTAGTAAGAAAGGAAGGCTGGTTTTGCCACATGTCTACAACGCAGCTGTAGTGTGTGGATATTGGTTTACGAGGGGTTTTGGTTTTCTGTGCTGGTAAAGCAAAAAGTCAGTCATGCTTTCTGCCTCCCCATGAAAAGGATGGGTTTTTATCATGCATTGATAATCCATGTTTTGTCCATATAAGTTTTACAGTCCAAGCGGTGTTCCACCTCTTCCCTTGACACTTATTCCGCAAGCTGCAAATACATGTAATTGGGGTTTTTTTCTGTTCACGTTGAGTTTTCCTGCATGCAGTTAGATCTGATTGTTGTGATAGACTCCAGTGCTCGGGATGACATAATCTCTCTTTTGGAGCTTGGTGCTCCTGGGGAGGCTGCAGGCATTGGCCTGTCACCCTCCCATCTTCCCTCAGCCATGTGAGGGACACTTAACTCTTCATCTTTATTTTCTGGTTGGTTGCTTTTCTGTTGCAGAACTCCTCACTTGTCCGTATTTGCAGAGCTGCACAGATACTAAGGGGGCATGGAGTATTTTTGTTGGACCTTCCTTTCACAGGACAAAAGAGCTTGGTTTTCTGCTGCAAACCTACTTTTTTGCCTTTTTTACCCTGCCATGTCCCATCGTATTGTGCCTAGCGTGGGCTTTATGTAGTGCCCATTACTATGCTATATATATTTTATCTCTCTATCTCTCTCTCTCCCTCTCCCTCTCCCTCTCAAAATGCAACCAGCATGGTCATCATGTAAGTGTCTTCTTCAGAGTGGTAGTTTTAGTTTTATTTTTGTAATACATGCTTTTATTTGTGAAAGCTAAGCTGAAGAACCTTACCTAGTACACTCATATTTAACTTGCAGTCTATTGTAACATCTGTTATTTCCAACATTGCTGCTTCCCAGATTTCGCCCTCCCACTGCATGGGTTTTTTTGGATCGTTTCCCTTCACTTGTCTTAGCCTGCTTTTTTTCCAGAATGAATCTTGTTTGATTATTTTCAGACTGCATTTCTATTCTCTCTAAGTCCCTGTGCATTATTTCCTTGTCCCCGTTATTTTTGCAGCTCCTCCAAATGCGATATTTCCTGGAGATTTAAGTTAGCATGCTGTCTGGAGTCTCTTCTGGATCATTAAAGAAAATACCAAGTGAAATAGGACCTAATGCAGGTCTTTGCAATATGGCACCTTCTTCCAATGTTATCCTTTGCTTTTATCGTGATTTATTTGCAGCTGGTTTTCAAATTGAGCCACAACATTCATCTCAAAGTGCAAATCACTATCAAATGTTTACTGAAAGTCAAACACATCACATCTGCTCCTTTCCCTTCGACTCCTAGTGCTGTAATGCTAGCCAGAAAAGGGGCCAATTTCTAGCCAGTTCTGCTCTTCTGAATAGAAATCACGGTTTCATTGTCCTCAGGCTTGTAGCCTGGTTTACTTTATAGGAAGCCTCATGAATTAAAACAGCTGTGTGGCCTGTTCTGAAATTGGGTTTTGTGGAGAAACGGAGCTGGGGAGAAAACAAATGGAGTTTATGCATGTGAGGGAGAGAAAGAGAGAAGAGCAATATGTGCGTGGGGGGGAGAAGGGGAGTCCTTTTACCTGACTGTGTAAGATACGTAACTAAGTGATGGCAATTAGTTATATTTCTGAAGAACTGGTCGAATCCCTAAATGTTCCTGTGTTTCCATGGCTTCCCATATAGTTAAGTGTTCTGTGCTGTCCTGCTTTGATCTCCTGTGGTCTGTGATGCCATCGGTATTTGAAGCTATGGCCAAACTGAAGGCACGAGATAGTATCAGCAGCCACATCCTAGCTTGGGCACCTTATAAAATTCATTCGCTTCAGCTGCTGGCCGGGTATCCATGACACAGAAAAACTGTAACACTTGAGGGATGTGGTAGAAGGACCTTTCTCACTCTTATGTGCAATAGGTAAACGGCTGTTTTGGGTAAGAAACAGAGGAATTGAGACAAACATGAGTCAATGACAGGGACTGCGGGATAAAAAGTGAAAGCATGCTTAGGCAAGAACTCTTTCAATAGGGAATGTGAGTTATAGTCCCTGGAGATAATGCGAAAGGCATCCCATTCATGGCTTTTTGCTTTGACCTGGCCATAATAAAATCTTGAAAGTTTCTGGTGACAGTAATGCCTGCACTGTGCTGGTTAGAGCAATATTTTATACCAGTGATTTAAAAGGATTGTTAGTACCCCTTTTCAGCTGGGGCAAGCGACTGGAAGCAGGCAGAAATAAATTTAATCTATTTTTCTAAAAAGGCTCTGTCTGTATCATTGGGTTGCATACCATCTCCTCTTGCTCTTGCCTGCATCTCCTCTTTCCCCTGGCTACTGCTACTTGCTCACAGCCCAGCCTGGACCACCACCCGTGAGGCGGAGGATGGCATGTGGCAGCATTTCAGCCTGGGTGTTGATATATCTGGAGTGTCGGGTCACTGGTGGCGAGTAGGATGGGGCTAGGGAAAAGCTTAGGCTGTGCTTTGTGCTGGTGAAGAAGTACGAGATGTCCTGCAGGTGAAAAGTGTGTCCGTCCAAATCTTGGGGAAGGGAGGTAGGACTGTGGTTTTGCTGTGGGGTTTTTTTTTGCTAGAAGTGCAGCTTGAGCAATTAACACAAATACTGCTATTGAGGCTCCTGATCTAAGCATTTAAAATTATTCCTAGTGTGTTTAATACTGTTTGTGTGAGACATCAGAGGAATTGAATCTAGCAAGACGCTACGAAGAGATGTTAGAAGCTGTGTTTTGTAATAACCTTACAAATTTTCATATAATGTACTGACAGCATATGCCTTCAGTATTGTGGCAACTGCAGCCCTAGATACACCTCAGAAATGCCTTCATCGTTTTCCTACTGTGTGCTGCGTTTTCCACCTGGGAAAATCCCTTTTTCTTTGATGGCTGCACTAAAGCAATAGGGCTAAAAGGACTATAGCCACCTCTAGGTTTGCAGTCCCAGGCTTTATACCTGTGGTTATTGAGGCAGACGGGACTGTGGTCTGTCTCTCTGCTTCTTCCTCCCCCCCGCCTCCCCAAGCACAGATCTAAACTGAACAGTCCAGACCTAAAAGACTAGCCCAGACCAAACCCGTGCCACCTCACAGTCTGTTCGACTTTGTCCTCTTCGCTGAAACAGAGTGCGGTGTGTAGATTTTGACCAAGTCAGAAAGCATCAAGAAGTGTCCGAGGTACGCAGAGCAAGCTGGGACTCGGGCATCTGCTGATGCTCCCCTTCATCACGGCTGCGCAGGTGGACCAAGGAGCGGCTGGAGCCTCCCGGGGGGCCGGCGGTGGTCCCCCACCTCCCCCCTCTGCCCGCTCTGCTCAGCGTAGCCAGTCTCTGCTGAGTACTGCTACGACCGAATGATTTGGTTTTGCTTTGCTTTATTATTTACTCTGACGATCAAAGGAGCCATTCCTTGTGATCATAAAGAGAAGCATTAAAATCTTATTTAAGAGCACAAATATTTTGGGCTTTGACGGATGTGCTTTGAAAATAACACAGATGTGCAGTGTCAGATTTCACCGCTGCATGCAGTGTCTTTGTTTTAAACTGTAAATTTGGCTAGTCGTGCTGGGCATGTGCTTTCCCAAAGCCTTGCCCCCTGCAACACAGGAAAAACAAGTTTCTGGGGTGTGGTCGTACCCGTCCTCCCCCTCCTCCCCCTCCTCCCGAATTTACCCACTTAGGGAATTTGAAAAGAAAACAATCTTAGCAGAGTGAGCGCTCAGCCCTGCAAGGCTGCAAATGGATGGGTTATTTTTAACCTAATTACCTTGAATTAAATAAAAGCTCAAGAATTTTTTGCTTGAATTGAAGGTGAGGCTAAGTAGACTTTATTTGCAGTGGAACTCCACCCGAAGACATGCTTCTTCCATTGCGCTGTGCAGAATAATGCCCGTGGCATTGCGCTGCACTAATGAACAGCGCTTGATTTTCTGAAGCGCTGGCTTTTATGAATTGATGCGAGAGGATATGCAGCTCTAGAGCAGTTCACTCCTTTCCCATTCTCACCCTTCCTACGGATGCGGTGATCACTTTGGGCTGGTGACATTTTAGATGGAGCATGGTCTCTTTACACTTGCCTGGCAGTGGCTCATTAACTGCGTGTTAATTGAAACTGAAAGTTTGTCAGATGATTCAATTCAGTTACATGTTAAATGGATTCAGTGCAGTAAGCGTTACTGCTGTGATGAAAATCTCTGTGGAATTGATTTGTGAACTGATTTGGAGGGATTCAACAGCTTCATCAGTGGCTCTAAGAGATCGGCACTGGGAGAGCAGGCGGAGGTAGCTGTGTTCCCAGCAAAACAAATGCTACTCTTCTCTTTCCCCCTAAACAGCTTTAATTACTGCCCAGTATGTTCCCTTTCCAGGACATGTGTTAGGTAGATAAATTTACTCTGGAGAGCTGAGAAGCGAAGAAGAAAATGGGAAGAATCGAAAGTCTGGTTTGAATTCTGTAATCTAAATTGCTGAAAATGTTGAATTCCTTATCTCTCAGTGGATCAAGCAGTCATAAAATTTTCCTAAAGGTTGACTCAAACATAGAAGTATGTTTAAAAAAAAAAGGAAGTATCTGCTTTAAACTAACGGATGGAAAATTCAAAATTTACATCCTCCATAACTCATCTTTTATACTTGGCCACTGCAAAAGTCCCTCTTAAGTGAGCAATTCATTCTGTATGCTGTACCTGCTTAAATGCTTGGTTTCCGTGTGGAGCCAATTTTTATTGCTGAGTTATAAACCCTTTGAAAATAGGGGCTTGTAATGGAAGCCCTGACAGACCTTTAACTAGGTCAGTCTTATCTGACTCCATTATCTTTGCTTTTGTTACAGCATTAAATGGTTGCATATTTGTTTATTTTTCTTGCAATCCCAGAATTTTAACATGGGTATATTATTGAATTGTTATTTCTTCAAAATGTCATGAACATGCAGCATTAGAGAGTTTATCCAGACTTTGTAGTCATCTTTAAAAGTAAATTGAACTGTTGTCTTACTTGAAGATTTTCTTGCTTACGCAGTACATTTAGTCTGTAGCATGTCATTACAATACTAATACCCAAGATTGCTTTTTCTCCTGCTATCTTACTCTAATCTTGAATTTTTCTCTGGCTTTTGGGCTCCTTTCTGCATAAAATGACAATGATGTTTTTTTGTTTGTCCCATTCAGATGAAAAGCCATACCATCGCAACTTTTCTGAAGAGGAAACTCCGATGGTAACGTCTCAGTTGGATGAACTCCCAAAGCTGGGAAGCCACAACGTCCGAGAAAATGAAGCCAGGGAATCTAAACCAGAGATTCCTGCCCTGGTGTCAGCCCTGGAGAGTGTCATCAAGCAGCCTTTTTTGAAATACCAAGATCTAAAAGGTTCTGCAGATATAAAGATGCCAGCATTTCACCACAGCCAAGGGCTTCCTTGCTCCAGTCGCATTGCTAGCTTTGCTTCGGGTGTGGGCCAGACATCTTCAAACATGGTTATGGACTTGAAAACGTCACTTGAAGTGCAGGCTAGTCGCACTAGAGAAAATTTGCTGGACTTAAACAGGGAGCATCTTCTGATCGAAAAAGGTGCTGAAGCTCAAGAGGCAGCGCCACTCGATTTGAGTGAAAAATCAACAAGGGATAATTCATGCAATAAAAATCTGAATACATCCTTGCAGGCTGCTTTAATTGTCTACCCCTGTCCTTTCTGCAGTCACAAGACCTATTACCCTGAAGTCCTGTGGATGCACAAAAGAATTTTGCACAGGATCAGCTGTAACTCGATGGTCCCCCCTTGGGTTCAACAGAATGGATTCAAGAGTATTAAAAACAACCTGGTCTTTCTGGCGAGGAGTGGGCGGACTGGCCCCCCTCCTGTTCTTGGCGGTAAGGAATGCCAGCCTTTGCCCGTTGCCAGATTTACGCGCACTCAAGTGCCAAGTGCATTGCCAGGGTCCAAAAGCAGCTCTCTTTCTGTTGGGATGACTGCAAAGTCTGGGAGTACGCATCAGTCAAAGGACGGTCATGCCTTCAGCCACTGTGGTCCATGCTTATCAGGTCTGGATGGGTACAGACAGCCCAAATTAAACCATTCCCAGGAGCAATACAGCATAGCAGCACAACAAAAAAGTAAATATGAAGCAAATTCCAAACTTATGCAAATGGGAGCCTATAGCAGAAGCATAACACCTACTCAGACGGGCATATCCAGGCCTAGCACACAGCCCATCAGCAGTAAGCAAGTGGAAAAGTACATGGTTCCCCAAGGAAGCGCAAGTTTTTCCCCTCCAGGTAAGCACTGTGCATCCGACTCCATGAAGGCCAAATTCAACCCACTGCCACAGTATCATCCTCTGTGTAAAAGCGAGCAGTACACTAAACATGAAGAGCCATCGGTGCCTCAGAGGGAGTCTCATGTGAAGGCTGGGAATGAGATGAGGACATTAGCAAACTGCACAGCGGTAGCACGCGCAAGTCCACTGCTGCAGCCCCAGCCTAGCGCCGCAGTAGTTTCTCCGGCTTTACACTCCAGCAAACAGGATCTGGGATCAGATGGACATGAGAAACGTTTGGATGTTTTAAATATCTTTAAAACATACATTCCAAAGGACCTTGCTTCCTTGTACCAAACCTGCGGTGCCAACAGCCCTGTCCTGGATCACGCAGGTAAGATTTTCACAAGCCCTTCCATAGCTGAGGACAGATCTTGCTTGTTCCTGATTCGTTCGGAGCCACGACATGCTGTTTCACAGTGTCTTCCTTCTCTCCCTTGAACGGTTGGGATTACAAGTTCATTGTTTTTATCATTTCTGGATAGGCTTGGATAGGTTTGTTTACTGATCTCTAACATTGCAGATCCCCCCTCGTGCACTGTGTGACATTTCTGTCACAGGTTAAATGTATCTGGTTCCACCTGGAGTATTACTGTTCCTCTGTCCCCTTGCTTCCAGCAGGCTAAAGTTACACAGATGTGCTGTCACACGAAGATCCCCCTGATAAGCTGGTGCTGGCACACATCATCATCTTTTTGCTTCGGGCAAAATAAACATCCTCTGGGGCCTATCTGTAATGTTATTTTGGAGGTTTTGTTCAATTTCATCTGCAAACAATCTTCCAACAATAGAGAGAGATAATCACGTGTCAGTGTCCTTTGTCTTTCTTGACAAAAGTCTTAAGATCTTCCTTGTCCATATCAAAGACTGCTATGGTATTTTTCAAATGATTCTTTTGATCTGTTTGTATGTTTATAATTAAGAAGAGGTAGGGCTGAATATGTGCCTGCTAATTCACATAAGCAGGAAAGGCAGTTGTGCAAATAACCAGTTTAGAAGTTCAGGGACTAAAAAAGTATCGGAGCTCTCTTTCTGTCTCTTGCCAGTCAAAAAGAAGAAAGAAAAAAAAAAAGAAAAAAAAAACACACAGAGAAACCTATGTATTTGCATTTGAAACCATACTGTTCTGATGATCTGCCAGAATTAGTTTGTCTTAGTGGAAACTGAAAATCACACTGATATATTACTCTTGAGGGGTGGGTGTGTGGGTGTGTGTGTGTGTAGGGGGGGAGAATGTGAGCCATAGTCCCAGCTCTCACCATTTGTAAACCATCCCAATTTTTGTATGCTTCTTCTCTTCGTAGAAGTTGTGCAAGAACTGAACTCCGCATAGAAAGAGCACGCATTCCAGACCTGTGTTCTAGTGTCCTCACCTGACATACTGCTCTCTCTTTTGTCAAAAACGTGTGTGAAATGAAGCTTCTGACCCCATTTTGCAAGTGGGACAAAACTCAGGACATTTGGAAGCTGATAGTTTAAGGACAGCTATGGTCTAGTGCCTAGAAGGTGTGTGCAAGTTGACTGCTCTGGCAGCTGGGAGGCAGGGAAGGAGCCATAGTGTTTGGTCAGGTCTTGATGGAAGGCCTTTTGGAGAAGACAGGAGGGCAAAATCTGTGTGAAGTAGTCCATGAGGTGCACCTTTCAGCCACTCCACGGTCAGTTTTGCTCAATCGTTTAAAAAATTATGCTGTGTGGCAGCCGACTGTTACTGGTTACTGTTGAGTAGATTGTTTCGCAGGTGGTTAGAGGCTGTGTGATGATTGTAACAAACCTCAGGCTCCTGGTGTTTGTTAAGGAAGCAGAGGAGGACATGCTTGGTTTCTAAAACTGCAGGATGTGTTCCTGGTTTTGTCCAACAGACTCTGCTTTTGCCATCCCAGGGCCTACAAATGTTGTCTACAGTTTCTCCCTGCCTGCTCTAAATACCAGTTAATTGTTCCACCATCAACTTGGGGTACCTTCACATGGGTGCCCTCCTTGATACTACTACATTGTGTCAACCTGCTCAGAGAAATCTTTCTGATCCAGTGAGCTCCTAGCCATGTTAAGCTGTGCTCCTAAGCCAGGAACTAGAAGCTGGCTTCATGAATGCAGGCACCTGAAAAACCACGAGGACCACTGGGGCAAAGTAAAGTAGGGGCAGGCTTTACAAGGGCGTCGCTATTTACCTCCTTTTTAAAAGAAGGATTTTATTGCCAAAACATTTTTGCTGGGCAGTGATTTCCAGAGACACTTTAACTGAAAGTTATTTAGTGCCCATCTCTGCTTTGAAATCTCTTCTTTCATTTCAAGTGTTTTATAGCAATCAAGTTTTCAGAATTTGAAACCTCTTTTTTTTATGTAGCTTGTCTTCATTTTATATACAACTTCCAGGTTGTTGATGGTTCTCCAAACCAATTGGCATGATGGCTGTTTTTCATAGCACTAAAATAAAAAGCTGCTGCAGGCAAAAGGAACGAGATCCTACCAACTGCAAATAGAGAAGGGTAAATGAACCTTGTCTGAAATAACGCATGGTCGTAGACTGAGCCCTCTGAGTCAGTATGTGTCATATAATTTAGTCTTAATATGGCAATGTGAGTATGGCAATCATGACATAAGGGACAACCAAAAATCCCGCTTAGGTATACTGTTTGTCGCTTCTTTTTCCCCAACTGAATGTTCCCAATAGACTTTCCTTGGGTGTTTGGTATACAACCTCATTTTGGATCACAGTATTTAGTGTGTGGTATTGTGGTGTTCAACTTCCTTTAGAGTGGCTGGATTTATTTCTGGGATCCTTTCTTTTACATTTGTGTTTATTCCAGTGTGTCCTTGGAAAAGAGGGTTGTTGTATGAACTGTTGTGATACAGCTGCAAACACAAAGCTTGCTGTGCTTAGGCTGGGTTTGTTTCACACTGCCCAATCTTCCCAAACGCTTGTAGAGAGAATCTTATTGTTGTATTTAATAGTGGTTATTTATTTCATTCATACTCACATGAATCGCCATATTAGGAAAGGATGGGTTATGGCAGCAGATGCACTCTTTCCTGGGGCTCCTTTGAGACCAGCTTTGAGCATCAGTTTCGCAGGAGCTCCCATTCAGACAGTCACGTTCATTTACCTTAATTTGCTAACACCTGTAGTCATCCTCCCTCTTTTGTTCACATATAGGATAACCTGAATGATGACTCATAGGGGTATTGCCTTGCAGCAATGATGCCCATCGCTCAAAGCTCTGAACTATCAAAAGCCTTATGGCGCTCCTTAGGAAATGCAACAATAGCAAATATACCTGGAAGCAATCCATTTTTTCGACCTGCTTTTTAAATAAGTGAGTGCTTTTTAATAAAGTGAGTGCCAGGGAGGGGTTAGATGAAAGTCCTAACCTGCTCACCTTTGGCGTTTCTACAGGCTACGCTGGCTTACAACAGCATCCTCAGCCTTGCCTCATGCATGACTCAAGTGGGAGCAGTGCTTCCATGAAGGCTGTCGAATCAGGCCTGTAATGGCTAATGAGACGAGCGTATTCACCTTTCACAGCTGAAGACTTGGGGTATAGAGAGATTAAATGTCTTTCCAGAGGTGGCAGAAAACCACCTGAGGAACCCAAGTCTCCCGTGCTTCACGGGAGCCACTCTGCCAGTAGCAGAGCCCTGCTCTGCCCATCCCTGCCTGTCTGGCGGCCAGCACAGTGGTCTGGCAAAGGTCACATCTGGTCCCTCAACACACTTCACACAGCTTTGCTTTTGAGGTTGCAGCTGTAGGTCTGTCCACTGAGGGGAAAATGCTAGTAACACCAGAAAATCAGCTTTATTCTTGACTGCCTTAAAAGGCAAATCTGTCTCATTATAGTATGGTGAAGCTCTCATTGAAATTTATGTGATTTTTTTCTTTTCTTTTCTTTTGTGTGTGTGTGTGTGTGTGTATACGTGATGTGGATTTGCCTCTGAATCATGATCTTGTATTTGACTGCCAGGAACTTAGTTATTGGGAGTGTGTTCAGCTGCATTATACAGACTGTGCTGCCATCTGCAGGAGGTGCTATTATAAAAAGAGAAAACAATTTGTGAGTGGTTTCTTTTGTGTGGTTTTTTTTTTGTTTTGGTTTTTTTTAGTTGGTTTTTTTTTTTTGGCAGCCAGACATTTCTTTTCATTGTATGCTGTGGTAAAAACCATTGCAGGATGCTTGGTGCCATACCAGCAAGGTAAATGGCAACCCGTCTTCATTTCCATTCGTTTTCAGGTACAGCATCTGTAGTCAGATGAGCCCTCTGGCATCCTGCAGTTGATTTTTTTCAATTGTGGGTGGATTTTTTTTTGTTGCCACTTTTTTTGGTCACAATTTTATTCTTTTTAAATGCTGTAACAAGGCAGGGGGAAATAAAGGAAAAGCTGAAACTTCAGTTTCACTGACAACCCCCTGAGAATTTCTTTAAAAGCCAAAGTATTCCAGTGGCAAATGGAAACATCAACTCTTTCCTTCCAAGGAGGGTGTTTTACCAAAATAGAAAAAATGATGTTCAAACATATTTTTTTTAATAATAAAAAAGCCCAATAAAAGTCAAATGTGTCTTTTTTGATCAGCAGCAAAAAGACAAAGACCAGCCCTTTAAGTCAGATGCTGTAAACTGACCTTTGGAGAAAAAGGAGAGGTTTGAGCGGTTTTCCACAAATGCTAATGGCCTAGAAAACATGTTTACCCAGGGCTGGGGGAAGGCTGCTGTGCTGCTACCAGCTCAAAATGTCCGGAATGACACTTTCATTCACAGATGTCTTTCGTCTGTGCCTCAGAGGTCCGGGGTCAAAGCAGCACCGGCAGGCAGGTAGGCAGGGGCGAAAGGTTTGATCAGTCTGTGATGGCTCCGCTCGCTCTGCATTTGTCTCTGAGGTATTGCCGCCCGGGGGGGACAGTCGGGCTCTGGTCCTACTCACTTCCTATTATCCATGTGACTTGTCTCCGCCACGCTGGAGTCACTTTGATTTGCCTGATGTACTGCTTGACAAAGCTGGGTGATGGCTGAGAAGTGGATCCAGCTGCTCTGAAAAGCGCACACCTGACATGCCAGTCCTGGTGCGGGCACATCATGGGGAGCATTTTTTAATTCAATGTAATTTATGCATTCTTGCAGTCCTGTGTGTGCCTGGCCTGTCAGCCAGTGCCTAGATGAAGGCTGACAGTTGTCATCCAGGGCCTGAAGGTAGCCTCACATAATGACACATTAGACATACTAATGATGTTTTCTTCTGGCATAATGTTTTCTTCTCAACTTTCCTCTCTCCTCTCCCCCCCCCACTCCCTCCTCCCTCTCGACTATAGGGATGCTCAGGACACAAACACGCCAAGGAGACTGCGTCTGCAGAGAATGTGGAAAATGCTTTACCCAACCCAGTCACCTCAGGACTCATCAGAGGTCTCATGCAGGTACCTTTTCACACTCACTCTTGCTTTCTCCCTTTCCCACTTGCCTGCTTTTGGATCCAGCTAACAAAATGCCAAGAATTACGTTTCACATACCGTGCTAACCTAAGTAATTCTAGTACCTAAATCTAATAGACAGGTTTTTTATTTTTATGACTATTGCTCTTGTTCTCCGGATATTGCTTACCTGATCCCCGCCCGAACTCCATAAAATTGCAATGCATTTAAGATAAGTCCGTTTGCAAATGTTTTATTTTAATTAGAGAGTAGGGTACTCAAAAATGAATATGCTAATGAATTCTGTTGCCACCAGCACAAATTGAAATCAAAGTACCCCTTTCAGCACAACATAAGGCTTTGTTTTGCCTCATCATTGCTGTTGACAGGAACATTTTTGCAGGAAACGAGATTTTTCCGCAGAACGGTCAGCCCTAAAACGGGAAATCCCTACTAGCCATTTTTAACCTTGCGTGGTCTGTGGTTGGGGCTGTAAGAGGCTAAAGCCACTGGTGTCGAGAGACCTCCTGAGCATTGCACGAGACAGTGAGACTAGTGGGTTCCTCCTGAAAAGTGTGAATGATGCATACATAAGCCAGTCTGATGCAAAATGACAGAGGCCAAATGGTAAGTAATGCAAGAAGAGGGTCCCTTTACACATGCACTGATAATTAATGTTGTCAGTGATTGCTTTCTTCAGCGCTGAAGTCTGAATTAAAAAGGGCAGTGGCCCTAGGCTGCCATTAGCACACTCTCTTACAGTAAGTGTTACGGTAAATTGGTATTTTCCGGCCACAGGCTAGTAGCTGGTGTCTTTTTTTGAACGTGGTTAATCTGTAATGGTCTCAAATAATGTACACACACTAACGAAGCTTGAATGTTCATCTGTTAACAAGCCCCCTTGTTCCCACAGTGGTATTTGAGTCTAATGGACTCCGAGGTACTGAAGTTCACACCACCTCCGCAGATGCCCCAAAACAAGTATGTTTTACAATTAATTGGATGTTTGGTTTTTAATGTGGTAGCTGGGAAAAAGTTGCGCTGTGATACTCATCACTAAAGCGCTGACTGTTTTATAACATGTATAAATAATAACAGCGTTGCTTATTTTTAGCTCTTAAATTTTTTAAGCGTTTTATCAAAGTCTGTTATATAGAGAGTCAGTTAATTGTAGAGCAGGTAGTTAGTGTTTAAATAAACATGTTACCAGCTTACTGGGGACTGGGTCGGATAGGTAACTCTGTAATGCACAGTGATATGCAATAGTAAGGTAGTACATAAAGAATTCCTAGAAATAACTTACTTCTACAACTAACACGTTTTCTGCTGCAAAAGTGCAATTAATGCTTAGGCTGTATTTTTCTGAAGAGTATTCGTACCATGATATCCAGTATCTGGCCTTTGAAAGGCTCTCATCCTCCAGTTTCCATGGACTCTGGCGGTGTGCTTTCCTGTTTCTAGTATACAGAGTTTCCTGTCTTAACTAACACTTCTCAGCGCTCTGAATTATACATGACAAAGCTGTTACATAGAAAACCATTAAACTGAATTTGTTTAGTGTATCTTACGTCTTTGGAGACCAGTGTCATAACCTGGACCTTCCCACTCCATCTTCTAGCTTGGCAGGTGTGTTTCAGGGCATGCTTTCTCATGGAGAGTTTTCTTTCATTGTGAAGCTGCCTCCAGCATCACTCACTTTTCCTTTCATCCGTGTTTTTAGTTTAATTTTGACTACAGTACTTTTCCTGTCCTTCTGTCTCTTACTAAATGATTGCAGATGGTTTCACTATGCTTAGAGAGTGTATCTCCATGCTACTTCTGTCTTTGTGAAGTTTAGGAGTTGGCTTCTACTTGCTCAGTAAACATCCTCACCAGGCACGACCACATCGCATAGTTCATATGCTGCAGCCTTTACGAAGACTCTTAGCACCTTCTCTGTTGCACTTGAATCTTTCTGGCCCAAAGGCTATGTGGGGAACGCAGATGCTGCCACAGGAGTATCTGAGTTGCTGTCGGGCTGTAGGAGTGGCCAGCAACTCTCCTCAAAGTTTTCAAGATGACATACCACTTCAGTAGTTGTTGTTGTGGGCAACATTTGCTTTGCTTTTGTGGGACAGTAGCTGCAAAGTTATGCTGTCATTGGAGAACTAGATGAAAGTGCCCTCCTTGTGATGCTTTTCTAATAAAATCGTGCAAGAACATACCTCTCAGCAGAAGTATGGGACAGAGTGAAACAATGCAGCTCTGCAAACTAGCTCAACTAGTCTTTTGGTTCTCATTGGTTTAGTAATGTAGATTTAGTAAACCTAAGCATCTTTAAAATGCTCTTCCATCTTTTCAATACTCATGGTTTTATCTCGTGTAGTTGAGATCAGATTCTGAAGGCATCTGGGCTTTTTTCCTCTAAAAGCCAATGTAAGGTCATAGTTGGAAATACATTTCCAAAAAATTCTGAAATGGCTGTATCTATTCAAAAAAGAGATGTGGCAGCTCAGTCCACATCTGGACTCTTCTTGTAATTTGGGTTATATTACTGCACAATAAATTTACTCATAATCTTGTCTTTGTAAACTACTGCCATGCCAGAATTTATTGACTAGCTTCTTCCGCAGCAAATGTCGTTTGCTCTTGCAGTCTCAGTCTGTGTCAATCTGTCTTCAAAGTATTTGATTAAATTACAGCATCTCTCAATACAGCAGAATAGTGGGTAGGGGTTAGCTTCATGAATAGCGTTGTCTCTTGCCAGTCAGTATTTCTTCCACAGAAGCTGCGGTATGATCACTTCTCCAGGAGTTAGTTCCCTTTCTTTTGTCTTGTTTGTCCCTCAGTTATCAGCCTTTGTCTCAGTTTGTCAGCATCTGCGTCGGTAAGGATTATTCAGTTGTCTGCTGTTTTGCTTGTTCTCATCGCGAGCAGGCTTTGCGCTCCCCCAGAAGACTCCACCTGCACAGTCCCTGGGCATTAGAGAGGGAATACGCTCATTTCTACCTGCAGCTGTAGGGCCTTTAGAAGCGCAGAAACAAGCTCGCACTGAGAACGATGCCTGCAGCATTCTGGTAACATTATGATTTCCCACTTTAAACATTGTCACTCCGTGTCTTCATTTCATTGCTTAATTGGGGACAGATCTATTCATGAGAGTTTACGGTGTAAAGTCAGTTCAAGTTACAGAAGTGCCATGCTCCAAGCAAGAAACAGTGGTTACCACACACGGTAGCTTGAGAATGAGAGGGGGTTTTTTTTAATGTTAAGTGGAAATGATTCACTTTACATAATGTTTCCTCCTCACAGGTAAAATATCTTCCACTGAGTAGTCTGCTAAAAAGTAAAAATATTAACATTAGTATTTCACAGTTCCCCCATTCCCTTCAGCAGTCAACCAGAAGATCATCTCTAAAGGTTTCCTTTATGAAAGAATGTTAGGTATGGCTTTTAAAATCCCCCAGCATACTAACTTACAACAGTGCTACATTATATAGCAGTTTTCTCACAGAGTAATTCTAATTCTGCATGTTAAAAATCAGGTCTACGGCCAGGCTTTTTAAAAATGAGCCAGCTAAATCTATATTTACGTATCTAAATAGGAAACCTACTTTATCATAGTGAACCACCAACAGGAGATGCAGGTGTTCAGCATCACTGAAAAGTAGGCCACCTATAGGGGCATGTAAAGAAGACCATAGGCACCCAGTTTTTATAATATTAGCACTGGGCTGTGTTTCATGCTTTGTCATCGGCACCAATGAATTATAAACAAAACGTAGGAAATAAGATGTTAATTTCCTTCATAACATTATTTACTGTGGTTTCTTACTTCTACCTGAATGCTTTAAAAAAAACAAAGAAGGGCATTGTTACATCAAACGAATTTCCCATGAACTCTGGAATATTGCCTACTCTTCTTTGTCTAAAGGACAAAAAAATGCTCATTACATACCCCAAGTCAATACGGTCTGTGCAAAGTCATGTAGATTCTCTTGAAATGCTGCCATATTAAACATACTGAATATTCTGAATATTTTTATAAATGCTAAATATCCCAATATATCCATAATTAAGCTTGCTTATCCACAATGAATATGTATCGTAATTTGGAATACACTTAAGCAGCATCCAAAGACCTGATTTAGTAGGCATGAATTCGGGGAGCACGCTCCTATTGCTTATATATGGCAAGACAAAAGCTGGCTCCCCTTCGGAAGGGTCCCTGTGATCGTGTGTATCTTGAAGCCGCTGCAGCTCTCAAAGCAAAGCTCTCCTAAAGCATGGGGTCATTTCAGAGACACTGCCTGCCTGATGCTGCAGCATTGCAGCCAGAAGCCCAATTCCCAAGTGCATTCAGTGGCACAGGAGTCAGTCTCTAGCCTGCTTTTGTAAAATGGTGACAGCAGAGGTAGCAATTCTAATATATATGCCTTGCGTTTAACTTCTGCTGCGTTTTTAAAAACATAAAAACTTGGCCTGCTTTAGGAATATAGTTTATCCTCTATCAGTGCTACAATATGCTCTAAAAATGTTAAGGGACAAGTAATTGGCTGTTCAAAAGGTATGATTTACTGGTTAGCAACGAGAAGGAGTTCTGTCTAATTGAGAATACTTGAAGCATATTTGCAGTGCTGGAGCCAGAGACACCAAGTTTTCTGCCTTTTGTGTGAGTGAAACAAGCAAAACCCCCACAACTCCAACCTTTACCTTTGCTCTTTCTGGAAAAACGCCCTTTTAGTCACAGAAAATCAATTAAAAGCTACAGCTGAGGAAAAAAAAAAAGAACTGTTGGTATCATGGATATCTCTGACTGAAGCTTTCCCCATGCCAGAAGGCAGTGAT
This sequence comes from Burhinus oedicnemus, assembly GCA_008921705.1. NCBI lineage: Eukaryota > Metazoa > Chordata > Aves > Charadriiformes > Burhinidae > Burhinus > Burhinus oedicnemus. The sequence continues at coordinate 833,787 of VFFE01007108.1, read as the reverse complement.
GGTCCTTTTCTGTGAAAGAGCTGTGACCACCACAGTTCTTGGGCCTCATTCGCTGAAAAGAGAGGCACGCAGTAGGTCCTATGTGACAGGGGGAAACCACCTTCATTAAGGAGTCCATAAGCCTTAATTTTCTCCACTGTAAGTATTTTAAAATATTTCTTCCAGTGTTCAATACTTGAGACAGCATAAATGTGAATAGTCAGAATTTGGGGGATAGACATTGGAAAGAACCATCAAGAAAACACTATATATATATAGACACACATGTATATTGTAAAGGAGCTAGGGGGAAAGGCAGGGGGCATCTGTTACCTCTAATGTTTTTATAGTCCAGCAACACTACAGCCCTGCTTGTCCTAAAACAACTTTGGAGAGAAGAAGGGGAGGAGCAAAAAAATAAAAACAGATTAAAAAGTTATTTAAACCATTGGTTTCTGAATTTGGTTGGCTTAGGGGTTTTTTTTTTTGCATTTGAAATCTTAGCACTGACTGTTAGAAGTCCTATTTATGACATTTGTTCATATGAAATGTCTTGCCCCAGTTCCTTGCAGAGTTTCTGCTAAAGATCATGATTAATAGTTCAGTCCTCATTATTGCAAATGTTATTTTTAAATAGTTATTCTGAGAACAAGAATTCCATTAATCAAAATAATAGATAATGAACAAATAAATGGCAACCTAATTTGTCTCGTTCATACATATGGAGATTATAATGCAAACAATCAAGGAATCATGGAGCCTGCTGTACGGGTATCTGAGTAATATGCATGTACTGTATGTCCGTTAGTTTATGAGCATCATAGACAGGATTAGCAGCTGTAGTTCTTGTCCCAACACTTTCCCCTTGCCAGCAAACTGGAGTGGTATGTGTGCTCCAAACTGATCATTGCAGTTTATTTCAGTGTCATGCAATAATCTGTCTCCAATATATTAACATGCACACAAACGGATGTTTTTCCTGTTAACTGGTGAAAAGCCCTAGGAGTTGGTATGAAAGCAGCTTTTGGCATGGAAGCTATAGGTTTCAATTAAAAAAAGATCTGCTGTTTTTCCCCTTTAAAAGGCTGAAAGTGAAGAAAGCCTACTCTTTAAACTGGCAAACGTCTCACTTCAGGAAGAATTCAAACCGGCTGTGTGTCAGCTGGTTCAAAATCTGACTGCCCCCTTGGGCCAGTGTGAGTACAGGGAGGTGAACCACTGGGTGGGTTTTGGCACTCAGGAAGCTCAGGTGCTGTTTCCCGGTGAAACTGGGAGCACAGCAGTGCATCAGAGGGGTCCAGCCGCCCACCCACCGCCCCTGGCCCCTCTGCACCTCCCTGCCAGGCAGGAGGAGGATGGATTACCCCTTTCACAGGTCCGTGGGCAAGTGGTGCCCAGACCCACAGGGCACCCCTTGGCCGCCCAGCACCCCGCAGGCTATCCATCCCAAAAAAGCACCCCTAATGACACCCATTTTTTCTGTTCTTACCCAGGGAAACTGGGGCGAGGCGCCTGCCATCCCCTCCCCTCTCTCCCTCCCTTCTCCCCCCGGCTTGGCGAAACCCTGCCGTGCTCCCTGGTGTACATAGAGCCAGTTCGATACGAGACGTTTTAATGATGAATACCTCCTCCTGGAATTGTGGCTCTGTCTCTCAGGCATGATGCAGCCACGCAAAAATGTAAAGCATCTTTCTTGGTTTACTGCAGGAAATTCAGCATCCAACTAAGGAAGTTTTATCACATCTCTCATTCAGTTACTGTTTCCTACATTTCAAATATACTGCCATCTGTACAGCAGCTTTTTTTTTCTTTAATTTTGTTGCAAATCTTTCCGACTTAAACCAAACTTTGACTGGTAAATGTCATGAATCTCGGGCCAGGTTTAATTAGGAATTTTCTAAATCTATTAACAAAAGAGATGCACTTAATACATTATGTCAACCAGAGCTGGGCTTTCTTTAGCTATTTTGAGGGCTGCCATAGGCACAGCTTGAAACTTGCTTGGATTTTACATGGGTGCCGTATTTTATGTTGCATTAATTTAAAATGGTCTGTTTCACTTCATCAAGACTTTAGCTTAAGGATAATGCATTTATGTAAGATTAATCTTGCCATGTTGTTTTAGGATCAGGATTGTAAACTGCATTGTTCCGACAGTGATGTTCTAAATGTCATTTTAAAGCTTTTCTTGGGAGCTGCAGGCTCCCACTTATTCATGATGTTATCTTTAATTTCACTTGATTTTAGAATACCCCTGCTTTTTTTTTTTTCAACATGGTAATTATTCATGAAAACTGGCTAAAAAAAAATAAAAGGAAGATGACAAGGTGTGGGGGGGGAAGCTGCCTTAGCATTTGACAGACCTGCACAAGAATTCAGTTTTTCTTCTTTTAGCTGCCTCTGTGACCTCAAACTTCAGCTTTTTAAAATGCTGAGGTAGTTACGAGTCCCTTTGGGCTAGCTCAAAATTCTGCTTTTTGGAGGCCTCTTCTTCCCCTCCTTGTTCTCAGACTTCTCTGAACTACTCCATCAGACGCTATTACTTGCTCTTCTAATCCGTCAGGGACTTTATATGGGCCTGACGCATTTTGTCTTGCTGGAGGTGATTAAAAAAACAAACCCAAAACTTCTGATGTGGTGGGCCAAAATGAATGTACGTGATGCTAATAAAGGGTAACGAACGCCAGCAGGGCTTGCTGAAGGGTTGTGCGTGGGAGCAGAGGCGAGAATGAGCTTTTCCCTGTGTCGTCCTTCTTGCAGGGGAGAGACCACGGCGGTGCGGAGGTCACCCACACGCTGCCTCTCCGGAAGGGAACCTAGAACCCCGACAGAGGAGCCCCCAGGCCAGCGGCCCCCACCCCGACGGGCAGCGCCGGCAGCCCCCCGTGCAGCCGCCCCCGTGCCCTGGCGGCTACCAGGCAGCCTCCCTGCCAGCCATCGCCTCACCCGCAGCCGCTGCGCAGGACTGAAACCAGCGCTCTGCGAGGAGGGGGGTGCCTCTGCGCTGTTAATCATTTTAAAATAAATGAAGATGCTACACAAGATATATATAAATTGACGTACTAATCAGTCCCATGGTTCCTTATTTCCTTTATAATAAACAGTGGAGTTGGCAAGCACTGTGGCAGCACAAGGCATCTATATTAATCAAGAGAAGTTTGAGACACTGGAAAAATTAAACTTTATGTGATTTGGACAGCATGAAGAAGTTAAGCACTGTAACAAAAACCTCCCTGATGCTCACAATGACTATTTGATACATTTGAAAAACAGCAGTGGATTCGAGGGCTGGAGAAGTATTAATTAATGAAACTGCCACTGCCTGTCATGCTGAAAAGCAAATTAAAAAAAAAAAAAAACCAGAGAGAGGAAGAAGGGGGGGTGCGGGGAAAAGGTGGCATTCGGTGCTGAGAAAGCAATGCTTGATGAAGGATTAAAGGGACTAAAGAGAAAGACCGTCATTCTGCAGTGGTTTGTTTCATTACAGTTTGGGGACCACTTGCATTTCTAGTGCTCTTGCTCTTGACTGCGCACCATTAATAGTATGTGAATATGGAAATTGAAACACTTCCAGAGAAAAGCTTCTATTCTGCTTTGGAAAAGAAAAGCTAGTCGAACACTAAGAAAAAAACCAGGCTTCTGTGTTTTATTCTCAGGACCTTTTTTTGTAACAGGGCTACTTTCTTCAACCTGATCACAAAGGAAGTCTTCATGTTTAGGAAAAAAAAAATAATAAAATAAAACACTCAGCTGTCTAATGCCGCTGATCTGTACGTTTAGAAGAGAAAAGGTGTCACTGAACAAGTTCAGGCAGCCCTGGGCCCTTAAAGTACTGTCTGCTCCTGCATTTGGTTCAGCAGGTTCACCACTCCTTGGGCCCGGTGACGTTTTGGAAAGACGAGGAACTTCTTTTGTGGTGGAAGGTTAATGTTCATATAAATGTGTCATGTCTTGTACTTGGTGATCACTGGTGGTGTTAGGAAAAAAAGAAAAAAAAAAAAAGCTTTATATACCTCTTCTACAGTAACTCTTTAACTGCAAGTTTTCAAGGTGGGATTGTGGCACATAACAGGTTGTTAAACCATGCAGTGTAAGCAATTAAAAATGTATTCCACAGATATAAATATTTTCTTTTCTTATTGCTGTGACACTATGTGTGATGGTAATATTTCTGAGAGTTTCAGATTTTGCACATATAACTTTATGCATTATCAAAAGTTACTGCTGCCTTGAAAGAAAATGTTCTGTGAAAATTTTTGCAAAAGCTTTACTAGTTTTTTTTTTTAAATTGTAACATTTTGTAAAGGCAGGAAATGGATTAAAAAAAAAAACCCTAGCATGCTAAATATATTTTTCAAAAAAGCAATAATTTTACATGTACAGAAATGATGCTAACCTTTAATACAGGTGAGAGCAACAGTTTACTTAATACAATAATGGAATAGTGCTGTTTTTGTAGAAATGGGCTTCTGACACAAAGATTTGTTTAAAAAAAAAAAAAACAAAAAACAAAAAAACTTAAAGTGTGATCTTTCTGTTCTAACAGTTTTGGTGGGCGGGGGGGTTGCTTTTTTTAAAAACTAGTCAGTAATTGGTTCTGGATGCTACTTGTTACTTGTTTTAAATTACTTGACAGTTTTTGTTACTTTGCAACACTTGCAACAATGCAAATTAACTTTCTTATGTATTTTTTTTTAAACTAGTTTTTCCTTATGCTATTACACCAGATGTATACCAGAATTCTCTGTAAGTCCCGGTGTAGTTAGGAATGTCTGTGCAAATACTTATAAGTGACTGTAATTAACTGTTCTGTGAAGTTATTTTGAGGGAGGTTGCATAGACACATTCCATTGTACACCCAAAAAAAAAAAAAAAGAAAAAAGGAGAAAAAAAGAAAAAATGAAATATTTTGCTGTGTTGCTTAACGATTATCATTTTGGGTTTGCACTAGCTTTCTCGGTTTGTTTTGTTTGGGTTGTTTTTTTGTTTGTTTTGTTTTTGTTTTGTTGCTTTTCTGAGTCATATTTTCCATGAGTGAAAGTAATGCAGTTCAGGAATGCACAAAAGCTAGTTGCTTAGCCTATTTGTTTGTGTTTTAGTTATTAAAAACTCTTCTGTACCCAAAATGGCACAAAAGTGTACTGTACATTTGTAATTTCTCTTTTTTTTAATTGTATTTTTTTGCAAGCTGATCTAGAAAATCTGAGTTAATATGTAGAGCCAAAAGCTTTTTTTCTGGAGCTTTTCTTCCAGAATCTCTAACAGAGAAGCTAGTGCCGTCACTGCCATTACCAGGGTACTAATCAGCAAAGTTTACAATCATAATTTAGCTCCATGAAGAACAACAGTAGGGGAAATCAGTTTAAATAATTATATGCTGTGTATAGCACAGAAATGAGATTTTCACTTAATTAAACAAGAAATAAGAGTGGGTGGGGGAAAGCCAACCTTAAAGACCATCTGTTTTCAGAAGCAAATCCCACAATTTCGTTTTTCTTCTTTATCATTGTATTGTATTGATTTGTTATTTTAGTTAGGCCATAGTATTTAAAATGAGTTGTGTTCCTTATTTATTTAGTCAATGGGCTTTGATCAGCTCTTTTAAGCAACGTGATAACTTTCTGGCATGACACGCTCCTGTAAAAGCCCTTTTATGACTGTTACAGGGACTTTCTACTACCTCTACCAATCTACTGTTTCTTCTTCTTACAGGTTTTTATGGTGTTGCAAGTCTAATGTAACTTAGACAATAAAGGGTTTGATTATCTACGCTGCAGATTCTCAGTGTATCTGCCATCTCTCTCTCTTTCTCTCTCCCTCTCTGGTTTTCGTGCGGTTTATTATAGCTAAAGTGCAGAAGACCTTTATTATTCTAGCTAAAGTGAAAGATGACCTTCCTTGCCATTTTTGTCCCCGGAATGTTGTGCACTGACCGAACGTCGAACTTGGAGAAAGTTCTTCCGTGGAGTTAATCAGCTACTACATTGCCATCACGCTCTTTGCATTCTTGAAATTCCTTCTGTCAGAAACGCTATGAGCAGATCGGTACATACTGCAAAATAGAAAGCAAATTAGAAAGCCAAAACAGTTCTAAGTTTTGTATTTCAAAACCACTTAAAGTCCTTAGTGAAAAGACTTAGCATAAATTGTTGCCCCCATCCTATGGAAGACTCTGTTTATATGAAAACAACTAGTAAGGAAAACTATCCTTTGGAAAATAGCGTCTTGTTGGTGCAGGAATGTGTTCTGCTATTAACTGACTGTCAGATATCTAAGTCTGTCACTGCAGGGATTTCCAGGTGTTGACATCACGCACATTTTGTGGTAATACCCATAAACGTCTTGCCACCTTCTTGTACTTTGGGGTGCTGCGTGTCATAGAGGGCATGTGTACATTTGTCATGCTCGATGCATCAGAGCGTGCATGACGTTTTGAGCAATTTTACAAAATTGTCATTCTAGTGGGAGTGCATCCCCCTGTTTGCTTGTTTTCATGCTCAAAGTGTTCGTGACCAGGCCTGTGTTTGGTTTGGTTTGGTTCTCCTTCCGTGCTGTATTCCTGTGCTGGGCTACTTAAAGCATATCTCAGCAGCTCCAACAGGAATGCTGGAATTCATTGACACATTTGGGGATCTTTCCTTGAAGAACCAATCTGTCGTGAGAAGACCTGGAACAAAGCAAGAAGTAACATCTTTATTAGGTTCTTGCTACATAAAATGTGTTGGGTTAAAAGTGGGAAAGGTTGCATTTTAAGTCAAATTTCCCGCTCTGCCTGCAAGCTGGGATTTTTAAGCCAGCAGTTCTGTGCAAAGCACTGAATTGCAGAGTGTCCTCTTCCCTCATGCTTTCTCCTTTCGCTTTTGCTGTGTCTGACAGCCCCATACTGCAGGGCGAGCCAATGTCCAGAGGCAAAGCTCATGTGGATTCACTGGGAGCCCGTAGGTAAGGAGTGCCTGCTTGATCCCAATATTTAGAGAGTAACTCAAATGAAGAGGAGGATGTTAATACATATAAAAATTCCTTCCACTTTAGTTTTTCACTATAAATTATGAAATGATTGTTTCTAGAGCAGCTAGGGGTGTAAAACAGTTGAAGATCAGTGAAAGCATAGACATAGTACCTTATTAACTGCTTTCTGTGGGGCTGTGTGTATGTTGGCATTCTTGAGAGGGACTATAACCATGTGTTGATACCCATAGCGGTCTCAAGGTAGGCAGTAGCTATTAAAAATTTATTTATGCCTATATTTTTTTCTTCAGGTTCATTAGCGCTGCTTTTGGGAGGAAGAAAAAACAACAACAACAACAAAAAACCCCAAGCAACCCAAAACCCCAACCGTAAACCCCAGAAAAAACAGCTTTTGTTCAAAGCTGATGGACAAAGGGCAAACCATAGATGGAAAAAACCCATCCTTATGTGTTGGGTATGAACAATTATTTCCAAACTGATCACCTGTTGCTAGTCAAAATGAGGGACACTTTTGCTGTTGAGAGAGAAAAGGATCTTGTGTTGGAAGTAGGAAGCAGGCACAGAACGGGTTTGTTTTGTTGTGGCTTGAGTAAAGGGATCAAGAGCATTAATGTGATCCAGCTCTACAGGTTTCCATACTGAGGTGGATGTTGCCCATCAGGCCACAAGAAAAAGAGATGGAGAAAGTGTGTGAAGGATCAGTAAGGGGCTAAGTTTTGACCATTGGAAATTCAATAAGTAGTTGGAAGGCTGTGTCTGAGAAAGGCCAAAGCTGAAGCCAGGAGCACGGAGAAGCCAGGAGTGGGGCAAGAGGTTTAAAGGAGAATCACCGACGAGTCGAGAAGTTGCCAAAAAGGGCATAGTCAACAGTGTGAGAGATCAAAGGGATGTGGAGATGGAGCAGAAATCTGAAACCTAACCAGAAGAGGTCTGTGCCCTTTGCAAAGGGCTTCCATTTGGATGAAAGGAAGGAGGGATATGCAGGCACCTTCTGGGGAGATGGATTAGAAACTTCAGAAAATAAGCGCATAATTTAAACTCCGTGAATCATCTTATTCTGCAGAAATGTTCTTTTGTGGCATGAGCCTGAATGATGTTCTGACATAAAATAAGGGAATGCATTTTTGGATCTTTACTGTCTTGACTGATGGGTGAACCAGAGTTAGGACTATAATTACGGGTAGTTGAGGCTGGACTGAAGGGTCTCTCCAATACCCAAGGGCGTTTGAAAAGCATATTGCTCTTTTTGAGAAACAATCAGACTGATTAGCCCCAAGCAGGATGGGGGCGGGGGGAAAGGCAGGCAAGAAGGCATAGTGTGTTAAGCAGATGCTGAACTTCAGCAATCCTTTAAGGGATGCTAGAGGGTACATTCAGATAGCATTCTCTAATACAGAATATTTTAAGATGCCTAGTAGTATGTTGGATAAAAGAGCTGGGGATGCTCAAAGCTGTTAAGAAAAAATGTCCAATATTAAAATGGCTTCAGACACTTGGCTCTCTCCTTTGTGCAATCCTTTGTATCTCAAATTTAAGTTGTGGTTCATGTAAGATTGGCTTGATTTGTTAGTTCCTGTGTCATCAGCGTTATCTACGAAGGTGAGTTACTTGTCAAGAGTTTAGAAAATGTGAGGTACCCGTGTTCCCATTCTGTAAGTGAAAATCTCTGCGTGTCATATTTCATCATCATCAACCCAAGTACCACAGGAACCTTAGAAGACTTTTCTAAGCAGAGAAAAATGATAAATTTATCTTCTAAATATTCATTCTTCTGGTATGACATAAAATAAAAGGGATGCTGGCCCTCCAGTTCATCTTACTCCCAGAATTCAGCTTACTTTTCTGTGACAGGACAGCATTGTGCCTTGCCTGGGACAATTAACAAGCCACCACTGGTTTCTGAGACCTACGGCTTGCCACAGAGTGCTGGAGCGGTGCTCAGATAAACATGCTTCTGCCCCTTGGTGAAGGCGGGTTGCGAACTGATCCATTTCTCCCTTTTACCCCAAGTTTTCACAAAAGTCATGCTGATGCTGCAGGGACACTGGGTCTGTTCTTCCAGGTGGGAGCCAGTGGTGGGAGGTCACTGTGGTCAGCTCACCCATGGAGGACCATGGACTTAAATGGTAACTGGTTTGCTGGCTACTGCTTTCCAAGACTTTTCATCTTTATGTGTTCCTCTCCTCCCTCAGAGAGCATAGATGTAGGTGGTTGCTTGCACCATGGAGGAGGTGACATCTCCAGAGCAGTGGTGGGAACAGGCAGCTGGGAACAGTTTCTGTCAGCAAGAAGTCCACATCAGGGGCTTGCTGAGAGTCACGTCCCATCCCCTCTGCTGGGGTTTCCTCCCTGCCTCTCCTGTCAAATGGCAAATCAGTTGTTCTATGTCCATGCTCCCGGTAATGTGCAAAAGCCTGCTGTGGATGTGGGAATGATTGTTTTTTCCCATGTTCTTTTTCTTTTCAGGTATTGACAGAGTAGAAAGCATCCCTGGACTGCATTGTTAGAGAGGCAGCCTGGAGGAAGCCTCGTGCAGATGCAATATTGAGCGCATTTTGTATCTGTAGGAATGGTAGGTCTACTGGCAGCCTCTAGGGGCTCTTTGCAGTGGTGGATTTGTGGAAATTTGCAAACTAGGAGGTGGAATTATGTGGAAATTTGCTCAGGTGCTCAGTCTCTGGTTGCTCACCATCCCTGCCTTGAGAGGGCAAGGCTGCCTGCTGCCACTGGCCCTGGGCCAGCGCTGGGGTGGTGAGGGGGGACGTGCACTTGCTGCTTCCCCGGCAGTGAACACGCATGCATGGCTCTTCCTTGGGATCCCCTCCCGGAGCTGCTCGTTTCCCCAGCTCACAGCCAGCAAGCGGGGGGGAAGCTCTGCTCGCTCACATCCCATGAGCCGCATCCACCAGGACAGAGTGATGTAAGGGAATTGGGACTGGTCTGAGCCCTGCCATTGAGGAGGGTGTCTCTGCTTTGGCATAGCTATATTTTGGGGGTTTTTTGCTTTGCACCAACCATACAATGGGAGCAGCCCAGGAGTCAGCAGCCCTGAGCTGCTTTAGCTGGGGAGGATATTCCAGGCCACCCTGGAGGACCCTGCGTGTGATGAATGACTGAGAGTCTGGGTGGTGACCTCTGGAAAGGCTCACTGCAACTCTGTGTTCACCCTTTGCAAGTAAGGGCTCCCTAGAATTTGGCCAGGGGTCATTTATGGGCAGAAGTGACCTGCAAAAAGCCTGTGGGAACTTCCTGAGCTAGGCTGAGTGCAGTGCTAGGGTTAAACTCAAGCAGACCTAAGCAAAATTCCAGTGAGTTTGCCATTTGTTATTGCTGAAGATAATCTGATGGGTGATTTTATAGATCTGGCTCTTTGCTCAGTGTTGGATGTGATGTTTGAGAAAGCAATTTGCCAGTTACAGTGTTGAGGGTAGGGGGAAGGACAGGTAGTGAGCGAGTGTCAAAAATGACATAGGCTTTTCACTTGCTGCTGGAGAAGCTGATGATGACTTCACAGCGTACTGTTTATGGGCTGCTCCATTTCCTACACTGCCCCTGGAAGTTTTACCACTTTCAGGGTTAGAAACATCTAAGGAATTCCCTGCAAAGTTACTTAAGTTATTTTCATTTTGTCTTCTCCGACAGCACATGATGTGAGAAATTACGTGGCTTTTAAGGTGAGGCAAATAGAAGGGGAATAGTCCAAGCGGCAGCAGCGTAGCTGTCCTAAACTGCTACTTTTTCAGAGCATTACATTAAATTATTTGGTAACTGAGTTCCTTCTCCTTTGCATTGGTTCTGTTAAATAAACAGTGACTTTAAAATGAGGCACAGCTGGAGGCACCATTAAACCCACCTGAATTTTGCTTCTCAAGTTGTATTTTCTGAGTATTTTGCAGCAAATGAGTCTTTGAGAGTTTTTAGAAAAAGAAAAACAAGCTCTTAAGTTTAGAGAAATTATTTTGACTGTAGCCAGAATTACAGTGCTTCAGGAATTTGAACTGGCAAGTAACAGGTGAGCGCTGAGGTGGCTTGGGAAGAAGCACCAAGGCTGTAGACCTAGCTAGACATTGACTTGGCCACGTTACTACTGAGGCTGGTTTGGTAAATGCGAGTCCGGGGAGTACAGGTGCCTTGTAGGGCCTCCTCCGATCATTTTTCATACTACTTTTGGCAGAATAATTTTCTTTGTAATATTATAGTTTCCTCCATTACATAAAGGGCCTCTTAGGTAGGTGTCTGTCTGTGCTGGGGCACAGTATGGTAAGAGACGTTTCCTGCTGCGAAAGCTGCATGGGGGTTGCCACGCAGAAGTGACCCTGAGCTGGGCTCGAGGGCAAATTCACCCTCTGCCCACCTCGCTTACCTGCTTGAATGCCTTTAAGCTGCCTGCGAGGCAAACTAGTTGCTGCTTTGAGAAGTGAGGTGCAATGCCCAGGGGATGCAGGCAGTGCTCCGAAGGCATAACCTGCCATGGGGACGGGCCCTGGCGCTCTTGGTTTCAGTCGGACTGCCCTGAACTTCTGCTCCTACTGCAACCAAGATACGGAACAAATAATGCTGGCTGGGTGGTGGACATTGCTTGCCACAAGGGCAGGTGGGATGTGTAGGCAGTCTGGCTTCAGACTGAGCCCCGGCTGCCTACTAGGGCAAGTCAGATGTGAGAGAGCAGGATTTCACAGCTCAGGTAAATGTACAGGCGTGTAGGAAGGCTACGGAGGAGCCTCACCCTTGCACGGCTCCTTGCACAGTATGGTACGCTGAACCACAGACAGCAGGGAGTGCGTAAAGGACGTGGTGACAGTGTCTCCACTGGGCCGGTACAAAGGAAGTGTAGCTGCTCACTGCCCTACAGCCATCTGTAAAGAAAGATGTTGTGTCCTTTTTATGCTTCCAAAAGATGCTCTAATGGGAGGACGTTGAGCTGAGGGTCTGTGGAGGCACAAGAACTTGACAGTCTTAACCTGCCCAGGTAATGAAGTGGCAAGTTTGATACTTCGCTGTTTCTATAGAGCCTTTAGTTGTTGTATTTAATTATCCTGTCTATCCCTGAGTCCATGTCACTTTTGTACCATTGGAAGGATGCAAGCTGTTTCTGAGAAGAGAATAAAAGCCTTTGGAGTTCTCTTCATCCTTCGCCAGTACAGTAAAAGGGCAAACTGTCTTCTCCCCACCTGCGTGTATTTGAAGCAACTGCATTAACATCGGTGGGATTTTTGCATAGTTGCATGGCTGACTGCGAGAACAAATTTGACCTCCGGTCAATGATGCACAGAAACTTGATATACGCCTATTTGCATAATTATTTTATGAAGGGAAGGGGTTAGAACAGGGATTACAGGATGATCGCAAAATGGTCCTGCTGCCTACACACATGTGGGGCAACTGTGACACCAGTCCTAAAGCCAAGCTCTAGTTAAATCAAGAGATTAGCGTGAAGCTGATGTTGTACATTAGCTCAATGTTTTAACTGAAGTTTATTCTTTTGGCAAGAAACACATCTTTTTTTTAAAAAAAATAAAAAGCAACAAAAAACTTGCAATAAAGTAGTCTCAGAAGATGGAGGTAAACAGGTGTAGTTGTCCCAGTGAATCAATTGTGAAGAAGCAATGAAAATGATACTTAATATACTTTAAAAGATTTGGCTTTAGTATGGAAATGATACCAGTTGAAGTGAAAGCAATACTATCTACGTGGGAAAGTGGCATTGAAATATTCTTTCTTTCTGCCGCCTTTTGTCAATAAGAGAGGCTTGAATTATGCATTAGCAAGCTATAGAGTTATGGAAGATAATACAGCAAGGTTACGAACCCAGAACAAAAGAAGGGGAAACTAGGTTCAGCTCAGTAATATATCACTTGGAACATATATAAATGGTTATAATGCTTTGCACATTATAAAGACAGTAGTCACATATTTAAATGAGAACAGAGCTATTGCTTCGAGATTTTTCTTCAAATATTAATTTGGGCATTGTAATTAGTTCTTCTTGGGAAGCCTTGCAATGTTCAGTATATTTAGAGTTTTGCGGAATATTCTAGAAAATGACTCTTAAGTAGATGTACTTGAGATGTAGGATTTTACATAGATATCAATTTGTATTCACATAAATCAAATTTTGAATCGCTGGCTGTGAATAGTCATCTTTTGAAATGGAAGCGATCTTTGGACAGAGATGGCCAAAGCAATACTAATTCTAAATACCAAATATTTGGAGGGGAAACCATAAGTGAAGAATTATTCACAATGTTATTTTTTTTATCATTATTTTTTTATAATGTGCTTTGCTCCCTAAATTGACCAAGAGAAAGAGAAGCAAATTCCGTCAGCTAATTGATCTTTCTATCTGCTGGTAGTTATGAAATGGCGCATTTCTGCAAAGCCTTTCCCCCTGCGTGACGTCCAGCCACTGTTACCCACCGGGTGCTTCTCTTGACCTTGATGTCCGCCGCAGCCCATGAGGCCTCATCCACCCCTGCCTGTGCAGGGTACTTGTCACAGCAGTGGGGGAAACAGAGAAGCCCACGCTTAAGCCTGACCTCAGCAGCCCCAGGTTTATTCATTATGTTGCTTCGTATATATACAGGTGCTGCACCATCCTCAGGTCAGTTTTGTTGGGAGCTACAGCGCTTGCTTTCCAGTTCTCAAAGACAGGGCGCGGGGACGTATAGGGGGAGAGAGCTGCTGTTCAAATATTGTGCTTCCTGGTGATCAGTGGGATGATTCAGCCGGTGCTTCTCTGGACCTGGGGGCACGGGATGATGCTGAGAGTTTCTGTGACGTTGGCGTCAAGGCCCTTGGCTGCCCCACCATGCGTGGTGCTAGGGCAGACGTTGGAGCTGGGTCCACTCAAGTACTTCTTCTTACCCTCATCGAGCAGATTCTTTGAGGGTAACAGAGCACTGGAACAGGCTGCCCAGAGAGGTTGTGGAGTCTCCTTCTACGAAGCTACTCAAAACCCGCCTGGATGTGTTCCTGTGCAACCTGCTCTAGGTGAACCTGCTTTGGCAGGGGGGTTGGACTAGATGATCTCTGAAGGTTCCTTGCAACCCCTCCCATTCTGTGGTTCTGTGATTTGCTTCACAGTTGACATGGAGCAGGGAGGTTGCTGTAAGCCTGTTGAGATACGGCCTTTCCCTTTCTTGCTCAGCTTTGGAGGCAGGTAGGAGCCCAGCTCCCTTGGTCCTCTGTGCTGGGCTATGGCCACCGCCAGTCCTCACTGCGCCGCTGCCCACAGGCACATGCATGGCCACCTCCTGCTCCCAGAATTGCTCTGCTGCTGAGGTTGTTTGTCCTCCTCCTGCAGCGTAGGGAAAAACGATTGCATGTTTTTGTTGCTCTTGCTAATAGTGTAGCTAAAATTTAAAAAAAAAATAATAGGATTTTGGGCAGAGATCAAATAGAGAAAAGTTAACTACAACAGTTTTGGTTTGGGATTTTTTAAAGAGAATTAGGGACTTTGAAAACAACGTCTTCTGATGGCTGAAGCTGTTTACTAAATCAATGAGAGACATCTGATGTGCACTCGCAGTTCCCTGAGCTGTATCATTAAACAAGTATAAGTTAACCAACCTTCAGTCCACTGTTATTTGCTTTTAATAACAGCTGAGGAGCTGCTTAAGAAAACTCTTGGGAAAAGCAAACCATTTCTTGAAGAGAGGAATAGGGAGTCCAAGGTAAGCATTTACCAGTTGCCAAGAATCTTTAGATCCATTTAGTGTCTCATTATTTGGTGAATAAACCACCTGGCATTGCTTAGAAAAACATCAGTATAATTCCTTTCCAAGACAGACCTAATTGTATAGCAGTGTGTGGCCATTATTTTCTTCCACACCCAATCTGAGACTGGGAGCACATGCCATATAGTTTCATTCTCTTTTCGTTTCAAAAACAATGTCCTTAAAAAATGAATAATTGTGGGGAAACGGTACTATGTTTGGCTACTCCCACTAACTGCCTTGCTTAAGAAAGGTGCCAGCTGAATCCTTACAAAAGAAGTAAAAATACACACGCTTGCCCCGGCATTATCGTGCTCTGCAATGAATGGTTATGATGAGGAAAACAGAGGTGACTTCGGGTTTGTCCTTTGTGCAGTTACTTTTCGGGCTCATAGATGAGGGCTCCGTCGTCTTGAATTAGTCATCAAGAAGCCTCTCATTTTCTTCCTCCTCGTTACACAGTTATAGACTTCCATGCACATCATAATGAAGACTGCAGCTCTGGGTTACGAGAGGAGAGGTAATCCCCGATATTTGATCGTTCTCACTACCTGCAAATTTTGGAAACCCATTCGGAAGAGCATTTGGTGGGAGCTGGTTGGGATGTTGCAGGGGTATACATACAGTTCCTTAATTTTATTTAGTCGAGGGACTGCTGCATAATGCATGAGGCATGGAGGCTTTTTAAATTTGGGTTTCACTCCTGAGCATATGGTGCACGGCCAGTAATTAAGCCTGACAGTCATGGATGCACAGATCACTTTGAGTAAGCGATTTCCACTTGGAGGAAGTAACATCTTGGGGCCACCTAGGGAAAGAGGTAAATGCATCCTTACCCCTACTGTATAGCCAGTACCAGTAAAGAGTGTAGCAGGGCTGAGTTCTCAGGTACTGATGGCCTGCAGGTGTGAAGGTCACAACTTCATCCATCTGGTTGCTTCTGGTTGTGCCTGTCTCCTTGTTGCTGAGGTGTAGCTCCCACCAGTTGCTTTTTGGTGAGGATCTGGTTTCAGGCAGGCTCTGGGGGAATTGGGAAATTGTGACCTGTGGAGGGCTGATGGCTCCTTCCTGACTCTTGCTAGCTGCTGTGGTACGCAATGTCCTCTGGAGCTCGGAATGGATGCGGAATAGAAAGCACGAGAACAATAGAGCCTGTGCAACCTCAGGGTGCACTGTCGTCGGTGCCGGTATCCAGCCGGTGCTGGTGCTAGTCTTCTTGCTACACAGCCCGAGCCACGTTACAGTTTTCGTAAGATTTTTAGAAACTTCAGACTCTTGGAAAACTTGATTGTCAATTTAACAGAAGTAATGTTCGGGCCATAAAACATAACACAGCTTAAAAAAAAAAAAAAAAAAAAGAGCAGTGAGGATACAGTTTCTGGGTAGAGAGTAATTTCTAACTTGGGTGGTTTCAGACCAGTTTTGGGTCTCCTGTAGGCTGAGAAAAAAAGCTGCTGCTGCTTTCCGTAAAAGTAGGAGCCTGTCCTTGCTCTTCATTTCCAGTACTTATTATTTTTACCACATTCATATTTTTATATTTTGCTTTTGGAAGACACAGGGACAGAATGATACTCCCTTCGCCCTGATCTCACTGTGATTATCTAGCATAAATCTCCCTTTATAATCTTATCACTGGGCAATTCAGTTATTTTAAATGTGAGCCTTCTTGCCCACTGATCAGTTCATCTTCAGGTTTTTAAAAGCGCTATTTCATAATTCTGCACATTCCAATTGCTTCTGAGTGTCCAGCCCAGCTCTGCCTTCACTTATCCCCTTCTCCTTCCTTTCCGACAAGGCAGGCTCTTTCGCTCACAGTCTTCGCATTCCTTCCAAGTTGATGCACATAGTCATTTGTAATCAGGGCTGTAAATTGTATTTAAAGCTGTACTCCACTATCCGTGGATATTTGAATCATAAATGAGAGTATTGTCCTGCCTGTACTCTCACGTATTCTTTCAGCCGTAATAGATCCTTTCATTTGTGCTCAATTAGCTTTTCCACTCCTGCATTCAGACCCTGAAAGTTTCCACTCTTTTCTTCAGGTCTTGAATGCTGATGGTGTGGCCACGTTTGCCTCTACCCCATAATTTGTTTAGCTCTTTTGTGCCACAGATTTCACTGAATATGGTTTGTTTGTTTTGACAAGTCCAAACACCAGGACCGTTTTGTGCCATAATATAAAAATGTTCCCTTTGATTATTGCTGGGGTGCTACAGCTCTGGGATGGACCACTTAGGTGTCTGGGCTTTTGTGCCTCCCGGTTGAAATGTAACCAGATTTTTTTCTAGAAGACTGTTTTGGATGGTTGTTTTATTTTTTTTATTCTGGTTGAGCAGCGAGCCAACTCACAGCAATCACGTGTCAGGAAGAGTCATTTTTAGAACAGCACCCCACCGCGTGCAAGTACACAGAGTCGTCTTCCTTTTGCTGCAGCGCCCTTACGCTGAGATGGGCAAAATCCATCCCGGTGCCATCCCCGGCCCCTTCCAGCACCCGCCCTGTCCTCCTGGGAAGTAAAAACCTTGGCGGTGGCGCCAGCTGCTCCTCCTTAGGCTCCCCTGGGACCTCAGCCTGGTGCAAAATACGTGGCTCCTAATATTGGTAACATTTTGTCCCGCTGCTGCCGCAGCCTTTTCTGTTTGCCGACATCTCTGAAAGTGGAATTAGAGTTTTTGTGCAAGCTGGTGTTGCCTTTTCCCTTCATGTTTTCATCTCCCCTTTTTGTTTCTTTTTTTGTTTTTTTTTTTTTGTGTCTTTGTTTTCCGAGAAGAAAAAAGGCAAAACTTGGAGAAAATCAGCCAGCTTC
Source organism: Burhinus oedicnemus (assembly GCA_008921705.1). Lineage (NCBI taxonomy): Eukaryota > Metazoa > Chordata > Aves > Charadriiformes > Burhinidae > Burhinus > Burhinus oedicnemus. The sequence continues at coordinate 816,318 of VFFE01007108.1, read as the reverse complement.
ACTTCCTTGCTTTGTGCTGCAAAATGTGCCCATACTTTTTCAGGGTGATCAGACAGGTTTTATTTCTCTTCTTGTTCCATAAATGTGGGCTGATTTTTTTTTTTTTTTTTTGAGCAGAATCGCTGTTCATTTCTGTTTTGAAAGTATTTTTAAGGGAATTCTTTCACTTTGAACAAAGCTGGCATGTTTAAATAAATGTTTCTATTCAGTACTGTGCCTTGGGACAATGTTGCAGGCAGGAAAATTGATGTTTCTTTGAAACTAACACCTCAGAAATTATTTCGTGATCGTCTTCCCCTTGGAAGACAACCGTGACCTTTCTTGCCTGGACTGTCCGTGGATGGAGAGAGAATCTATTTGGATTCTGGTTTGGATGAAGTTTGTCCATAGTATCTGCAAAGGTTTCTAGTAGGTTTAAACTGACTACAAAAGAGGAACTAATCTCTAGTTTATTTCTCTTGCCATAGATAGGCGTCCCTGAGTTTTCCTAAATTTTACTTTAAAGTTTTCCTATCCTGGGATACTCTACAATTAAAAAAAAAAACCAACAAATTAAAAAACCCCATATCTCTAACAGACTAAAATGAAGAGTGTTTCACTTTGTATGTACGTGCACAAAAACCAGGGACGGAGCGGGAGAAAGACAGTAGAGGGGTTAGGGTATTCATCGGGGATGTGAATCTGAAAGCAAGCCAGGGAAATACACCAGCTCGTAAGACCTTTGTTGACCTGCATTTAGTGGGGAGGATTTAGGGAAAGAACTCTGTCCCTAAATCTCACCAGCAAGAGATGACAAATTTAAGCAATAAAGTATCATGTTTGGGGTGCTACATCAGGGGCACCAGAGCTTGTTGGACAGAACTTTCTAGAGCAGTCAACTCTAACATTAACCCCTTCATCAACATCAAATGTAGCTAGATTGTCTTTTCATATTTAGGGATATCCAAAGTATAAGCCTTTTCTTTTTTTTTTTTCTCTTTTTTTTTTTCTTTCTTTCCCCCACAGTCAGAATGGACTTGAAAACTCTCCCAGACCTCGTTTATTTGACACTTTTCATTTGACGCTCTGAAATGTTTAATTTTTGTGAATCCACAATCCGTATAGATCCCCAAAGAGACCTATATAAATAACAAAAACGTGACATGGCTATTCAAAGCCTTTATATATATATGTATAAAAATCTCAGTTGCCATTCTTTCCTATAGACACCTTTCTCATTGTGGGACCCCACTCATCTATACAGAAAACCCAATTTGAAACCATATCATTTCCTCCTGAAAGGAGGGTCAACGTGTGCTCATACGGATTTTTGCACATAAACTGACCTTGTGCAGCATTTCTACTTAGTGAATTAAAATCAGTGGAGAGAGCCAGCCCTGTACAAGTCTCAGTGGCCTCATTTTATTATACGCACTTTCAGGATAGAATGTTAAGGAGGAACATTGCTTGGATGATGGTGAATAGCGATACAGGCAGAAAAAGCACAATGGGATTGCTCAGTTCATATCCCAATCTGCAGATTTCCATGGCTGCAAGTCCTGTGCTATCCTCCCTCTTTGTACATCTGTACCCTGCACGTACGACTATATCATCTCCTGAGTTACTGCCATTTGTATATCGCATAATGCAGTCATAATGTCTAATATTGCCATCAATATATTATTTTTCTTTGGTTTTATTTTGGGTTTGGACATTGTCTGAGTTTCAGACTCCTGACAGCAGGGAATGCTTCCCTCTTCTCGGTCCAGAAAGTCACCATCCTTTACCACAACAGATGTGTACCAATATTATAATCATTTGTGACGTCCTACCACAATCCGGCGAGGTAGCTCACTCTGAACACAGATTTGTATTTCTACGTGTTTTTTATTCCTTTGTATCCCGAGTTCTCCACAGTTTAAGGATGGGCTGAGAGGTAGGTGGAAGACAGGGACAGAGAACACTGGAGGGAAAACGTGACACAAATCAACAATCCTCAGTGCCAGCAGTGTGCCAGAAACACTTTAGAGGGACTTGGATGTAAGGAAGTCTGAGCCTGGCTGGCGATGTGGAAGAGATCTCTTTTTTGGGAGGTGGTCAAACACGGGAGGAAAAACGAAGTGATCCATTCCTGGCTGCTCCTGTGCTGTTTGAAAGCACGCTCGTGCGTGTTCCCTTTGGTATACGTCCTTTGGGCACCTACCGAACTGGAACTGCCTAGAAGCAAAGCAGAAGTTTTCGGCATATAAAAATGCCCCTATTTCGCATTTGCAAATTAAAACTGCCAGTACGTTGTACACGCTACCTGTCCATTACCCCATGCCCAGAGGCGTGGTGGCACGTGCTGCACGCTGCGCTTCTCACTGACCAGAGACCTCCAGGAGGTCTTAAACCAGAGATGAGACGCAAGGACGGATTTTCTTCTCTGAGCAGCAGTGAGACTCTTACCATTATTTTATCATAGTGTTTTGGTATTTAATATACAAGGATTTGACAAAGTACTACTGTATAATCTTCTAACAATACCCATTTTGTCCCATAAAATTATTATATCCAGTCTTAAAATGTTAAATATGTCACTATTAGGGTAGAGCATCATAAAATCCAGTTTATAATATTAAAACTCAAAAATGACACAATGTTATCAATCACATTCCTTGGTAATATTCAACTTTCTTCATTTTTCTTTAATTTTGCATTTTAGTATAACAAATTGAGATTAAAGCCGCAGCCTCCAGTTCAAGGTCTCTTGGCGGTGAATGGCAGTAAAGTTACAAGTAAAGTGATAAGAAAACAAATCACACTGAAATCTAATATTTAATAACATTTCAGACAGATTACAGAGATTTAAGACCCTGTGCTGTAATCAGCATTGGATCAGGGCAGATATGTGCGTAATTGCAGAGGGAAATGCTCTCATCCCTTTGAAATAAATGCAGATCATCAGTGGAAGACTGGAAATATACCGAACAGCTAGTATAAAACTGAGATTTCTTTCTGGTAGGGTTTTTTTTTTTAATTTCTATTGTGCTCCCAGAGCCTCCCTGTGAACTCTGTGTTACATTGTTTGCTTTTAACTGAGGAAATTGTATATTCCCCATTTCCTTCCATTCCCCTCCCCATCACCTCTCCAGTTGGTGCTGGTATTGCACATCTTTCATCTGGTCTTTTACGTTTCTTGAACAAATGTAGGGAAAACTTCCCTAAAAATGAAAAAAGCCGCCAAAAAGGGCTTTAAATGCTCTGATGCATTTCTACTTTTCTACTTTTTAAATACCTTTATCCTGAATTTTATTTTTAGAATATGAGAATGTAGCAAAATTGTATTTTTATTCAGCTCATAAAGGACTAAATCTCCTTTTGAAAATTTGTTCGACTGACAATGAGCTGATGGCCAACTTGCACAATAATGTAAAAAAAAAAAAAAAGTTACACTTGAGTTAGCGGGGCTTTCTTTGCACATAATGTACATATCAATTACTTAGTGATGCATTATATGGTATAATCTAATTCAGCATGTCAAACTTTTCAACCCGATTTATAAATTCAGCTGCATCAGCCTCTGCATCATTTACACCAAGTAATTTTTAGCTTCTCTAGAAATCAGCTCCTATGGAAAAAATGGCTAGATTTATTGTATGTGTTATACTCTGGGACCTAGTTTGCTCAGTGAGCAAAATGAATGCAGTGCGTTTCACACAGTAGAACTAGATATTGTGTATTGTATTTTGTATGCTGAGCCTTTTTCTTTCTTTTCTCTCTCTCTCTCTCTTTCTTTTTTTTCCCCCCTCCAATAGAGCCATCCAGTCTTGAATATGTCAGTGTGCCTTGAATGTGCAGTCACATTCTGAGGTATGTCTTTGAACTCTTCAATGGTGCTTTGCATTTCTTTGAGACCTTTTATGGGAAGGAAATAGAGAAATGTGGACTAAAATGCTGTGCGGTTGTCTCATTATTTCTCTTCTATTAAAAAAAAAAAAAAAAGAGTTAGTTTTTGTTAGACAGGGACACCTCCGTTATATAGTATATTCAGCATCTACTGTGCATGGCTCCATACTGATACTTGCAGACAGCATGGGGTATGGCATACCAATTTAGAAGGCCAAGACAATAGTTCTGTATCTGCTCCGAAGAAAGAAATTATCATTCCCAGCTAGCAATTACTTTGACAAAAGGATAAATTGATTTTCAACATATATCTCGTTCCTGGCTGTTTTTTAAATTTTATTTTTTAAAATAGCAACACCTCCCCGCCACCCCCCACCCCCACCCCTAGAGAAAGATGAAGACTAATGGCTAGTAATCAGAGGATAATAAAGTGTGACCAGAAAAATTAGAAGCTCGCCTGCAGCTCTAATTAAGCCAGTAGGAAACATATCTGCAGAAGGATGGCAGAATGGGACCTGTAAATACATGCTCCTCTTTAGGGCAGGATTCTGTCACTCTTCCTCAGGCAAAGTAACATTTTGGTACCTAAATGGTCAGGAGCAGCAGGCAGTATGGGGTCACAGCGTGGCATTTGGCGAGTTTCAGCTGGAAAAGCTTGTGCCACAGCACTCCATACACAACACTGAGGCTATAGTCAACTGCCTCCGTACTGCAGGGATGTTCAGCGTGAGTGTCACCAGCCAGAGGTATAAATTAAAGATATTTAAGGAGAAATTTCACAAAGGACTATTCTGGCACATAAAAAGGGAAGCCAATAAAAGTTTGGTACAGAGGAGTACTCATAGAGATTGTGCTAATATATTTTATGAGGTTTCTTTTAATTAAATTTACAGTTTAACAGATTTTATTTCTATATGTGTTAGATGTGAAGAGGAAAGAGGAGAGTCCAAGATAATTTTTCTAGAACGGAGGTAAATTTTTTCCTCATAGTTGAGAATATATCCTTTGCTCAGCGACAGTGTTTATCTTTCAAGCGGTGGGGAGTATGGGGTTACTATCTCAGTTAATTCTCTGCTCTAACACCCATAAAGTGTAATGCATTAAACAAGTTTAATTTTAAAAATCTATTTTGCACATGCCCTTTTGACAGAGACATTCCACGAGCAGATATCTTTTTATACTGTACATGGGGCACAGCGTCTGACAGAGATTGCTGTATAACCTGCAGTAAAAGTATTGGTGTAAAATACAAGACTGTATACATGGGACTTCATCCAGAGCACTCAGCCAAAAGAAATACTGAACCACCGCTAAATCATCCTAATGAGTTAAGTATTGTGTGTGGTTTTGTTATTTTAAGCAAATGCACTCTCGTATTTGTTTCTGGAACTATAAGGGATCAGTCAAGCAAATGTTTCCGTGAAAGGAAAAAAATATATGTTCATAAAACTTACACCGCCTTACTTTCTTGGTGGCAAAGTATTTAAAATAATTGTTCAATGAAAGACTAAACATTTTCTTGGAAAACTCATTTAACTCAAGAATTAGCCATATAGGGTGTCCACTCTACTGTGTAAAATAATAAACTTCATTCTTTCTTTTTCTGTTTTACCTTTAATACGTAGCTACCTTTATAAAACCCATATGTTACACATAACTAGGCATTTTGAGTTGAAAAAAACCACCAACCCAAACCTACAAAGAATTAGATTCGCGGGGCTAAGAAAAACATTTGACTGGTTTCCAGTTTAAATTGGGGGTGAGGGAGTGGAGAGAGGGGCAAGGTAAGAAGGAAACGGTCCATAGGAACAAACAGAACTGCCCCAGTCTTTACGGTTTTCTCCAATTTTCTGTGGGTATAGAGATTAGGTAACTACTGCAGTTCATACATGAATGGTTTCCCTCTCAGATGTGAAACATCTTCCAGACTGCTTGGCCAGGAGGTTTGAAAACATCTGCTGTTCTCCCTTCTCCCATCCCCACCGGCCGGTCATCCAGACTATGAGGGGTATAATAACGGGAAAACAAAAGGGGTAAATCCTGGGCATTACCATTGTTTGATTTTGAATAGGAGTTGGAAGTTTTTCTTTCCATGCTTTGCACTTGCTCTTGTGGGTAGTGAAAGAAGGAGGCGTAAGCACAGCGCAGTGTTTATGGGGGTACATCTGGTGTGTACCGCACCTTCGGAACGATTCTGGTTGGTAGGGGGCTTCCAGCCAAGGGCCATTTGACAGGCAGCCTGGGGCCATGGGGGGCACAGCAAAAACAACTTCAGTATATCTTTTGAGGTCTCCCAAACCTTGGCTCACTGAGAGAGTGTTCATTACTGGTATATTTTAGGGCAGTCATACGTGCGACCCAGTAACCCGGGGGGCTCTCCCATCAGCCATATATTGCTGGAGTCCTTCGAGCTGGGACCGGGCCATCTCCCAGTTTTGAAATGCTACCCACTGTCTCAGCTCTCTGTGAACTGAGGATTGTCCCTCTGGAAAAGCCTTCAGATGGTCGTTTATGGCAATGTGTGAGACTCACAGGAACAGAGAGAGGGACCCTCCCTGCTGCAGGCTGCGGCCTTTTCCTTGGTCTTCACCAGGCAGTCTCAGTCCCAGCAGCAATGGTTTGCTTGTACACAGTATGTAAATACATTCTTGTGGCTGGATTTGCTGGGTTCACCCCCCTTACCCCCCCAAAAAAACCCCAAACCCACCACTTTTCAAGATATTCCACTGAGCAGCACCTACAGCTAAAATAGATTTAAGGAGTTTTCACTCTGATACAGAAAGACCAAGCAGAGTATAGAATTGATTTTTTGCTTTTCTTTGTAAATAAATGCTGCTTTAGTATTTAAAAATCATAACAATATATCATTCTGTTTAGGGAATTTTTGAAATAATCCTTCTTACCTCTTTGAGATAAAATACATTTCAGCTAAGTGTCTTATTGGTGCATTTTTTCCAGCTGTAGCCAAAAAGACCTACTTTGGCATAGATGTCATCACTTGGAAAGAGCAGAGACCTATAAACACAGAGAGCACGGTTTCAGTTTTATCATTACAGGCTCAGGCACAGTGTGTCCATTACCAACAGCTGGAAAATGAGACAATGACTAAAAGTGGCATTATTGTGTTTCTCATGGATGCCTTACTGGGAAAGTTCAGAGAGGTGGAGACACTTGTGATAGAGACAGCTCAACAGGGATTTTTCACTTCGTGTTACATGATAGTTTTAAAAAAGTTCTGCTAAGAGATGTCAGAGGTGAACTGAACAGCTTGAGTCTAGTGCAAAAATCAATGCACACAAATTGTTTAGGTCCCAGTTCTGCTCTACAATATATGTGTATGCCTACAAATTATAAATTCATCTATCTGAGAAATCATGCCTTTGGTGTTTGTCGCCTACTTTATCTCTGCCACAGGTTTCAGTCTTGAAGTGAGGTCAGTAGATGTTCGCGTAGCTACTGCAGCCTCCTCTTTGCAGGAGGGGACAGCCGAGTCCTAGCTGGACACGGTACTGCAGCTTTAGGAGACGGTGATTTCCTCTCCCCTATCTCCATCTGTTCCGCTGTGCTAGAGCCTGCTCTGTTGAGCCTGCTTCGCTCTCAGCCACCTGCTGAGTAAGGATATTTCTACACAACACCTTTTTCAGGCAGAAGCACCCACGCTGCCCACGCACGGGGCTGACCAAACGTCCCATGGCTACCACGAGCCCCCTGAGCTCATCATCCCGGCAGGCAGGTTAGCCGCTGCTCAGTGTGGCACTGATAGACCCACACGCACGCTGGTCTGTTGGGAGGCCAAGTCAAGCCCCAGCAACTCAGATGGAAGGCAGAAAATGCTTTTTTAAGCCAGGAAAATATCACGGAGGCTGGATCTCAAGTCTGCTCCAGTTTCCACGCTTAAATGCCTTCTTTAACGTTATTGTTTTAAGTGAAATCTAACCTTGATTATGTGGCAGGGACCTATTACGTTATTTAACTGTCGGGCGCTAAATACATTTGCAGTACAGTATTTGATTATAAAACGTTAACAGCATTTGCGGTATTGCCATAATAGCTACAGGTCCCAGCTACTAACAAGGCCTTACTGTGCCACTCATTTTACAGATCTGGAGTAAAAGACAGTCCTTGTCTCTGAGACTGTGAAGTTTAAAGAGAGACGTGTCTGAGTGCTGAACGTAAGCACAGAGAAACTCAGTAACTTGCCTCAAGTCTTAATAGCCAGTCAGTGGGAGAGCCAGGGATAAAAACCATGTTCCCTGAGCCCTGGTTGTGCTGTGCTCACTTGATCACTTCATTTTTAAATAAATCTGGTGTTTAAAATGCTGTTTATAATTATCGTTCCAAGGGAAGTTGATAAGGTCAATGCACAAGCACCTAAGACAGAAGACAGTTATATCTGAAGGCGCCGTAGTGCACAGGCACTGCAAACATGGACAGGAGTGGCGAATTTTGAAGAACGGTGGTATAATAAACTGAGTTAACCTGTGAAGTGGGAAAAATATCAGACCTCCTTGTCTGAGCAAGTGTCAGGATGTGGGGGAGTACTGAAGCAGAGGAGGGAGAAGCACAGGGGAGAACATACGGATGTGTCTTCTGCTCTTGCAGTCAGTCTCCCGTACAGAGGAAGGTTGCAGCCTTCTTAAACGCAGTGAATGTGCTGCAGCTGTAAGGCAGACAATCAGAATAATCCACTAGAAATCATATGCATGTATGGAGATATATGTGCCTGTATATACAAACACAAAACTTTCACTTATGTTAGCAAATTGACCAAAATTGTAATTAATTTTATTTACTTATTTAGATGAGAATATGTGATTCACATTCAAGTTCCATCAGAAGCTAAAAACATCTCTTCTACCTAAATCACAGTGGATGTCTGGTACATCAAAACTGTGTGAGTAACTGATGGGACACGGTAGGGATCTCATGGCAACTTTTCTCAGTTCTGACCTCAACAGTGGCTCCTGCCGTTCAGTAGCAGGGACCGATCAGTGCTTGAATTTATTTATCATCTTCGATTTAAACATGAACAATATATCAAATATTCTCCTGAATATGGTGCTTTTATATAACTAGGTTTTGAGGAAAATAGTTAAAGGGTAGAGGATTTACTCAAGGAAGAGATAACAAATGCGGTATTTATCTTAATAAAATTATTTATAAATGAAATTCATTTTTTTAATACAGTTTTTAACCGTACAACATGGGATTCAGTCCTCTCTCACGGAAGCTGGTGACAAAGCATTCCCTGACTTCTGTGTAAACAGATGGTTACCTTGGGTCATGTTTTAGCAAACACATTTGTGTTCCAGCTTAACTGAAGGTGGGCTAGAGACCTGTTGGTGTCCAACAGTCTCAGGTTGGAGTAAAAGCTTTGATGAATGAGGATTGACTGCCTAACTAGTAGAAAAAAGCAAAATTCTTTTACAAATTGTTGGAGCTAGCCATCTTTTCCATCATTGGCCCATGTGGAACAGTTTGTGGTACCAGTCCAGTTCTCTTTCTTCATATTGCCAAAAAAACCTCTGGTTTGCAGTGCTGCTCCCTTTGTCCATTTGAACTTTGAATAAATGTGCATGCCGCCAGCAGCCAGAAGTCGTCAGGCTCAGAGGTGTCTGTAGGCTAGCCTTCTTACTTGCGCTGACAAACAGCTATGTAAGTTAAGGGGTGGCCGTATGCCATCTGTTCTTTTCAACCAACCATGTGAGAAAGTTTGCTTTCAAAGTGGTTTTAGTGCTTTGATCCCATTCCACCATGTCTTTCACTGCTTCTTACTTTCTATTCTCTATTACTTTTCATTGTTTCCCATTATTAATCCTTCCTTACCCTTGATATGTCCCCCAGGGCTCTTATTCTGCGGGTGGTGAGCACTGTCCCGTGCATGAAGCTTCTTTTGTCATCAGGGGATGTCTGATGAGTTTTTTTTGAAATCTCATGAAAGCTCAGAAAACCAGTTCTCATCTGTGTCCCCACAGAGCAACCTTAACACCTACCAATGCACTTTTTATGTGTTGTTTACTCTAGGTATTAATGTGCACTGGAGCAGTGCCACGTCTGGATGAGAATGGCAGAGATGGTTCCTTGTGCATTTGAGGCTCTCCCTGTGTGGATCAGGTGTATCAGATACCATGTTCACCTGGCAGCGTCCTGCCTCCTACAACTTCTGTGTACAATGTTGGAGAATCTGTAGCATGTCAGGCTTCCAAAACGTGAATGGGAGATGTGGCTAGACCCTTGATGCTATTTTCAGTCTGTGGTTGATCATTCTCCACCTCAGATTCCCATAAGAAATGTCCTCAGCTTTGCTCCTGAGCTCATGTGATTGTTGGCTCTACGTCCTACCCTTTTCTGATCCCACAGAATGGAAAACTGCTATCTGCCTTTCTTCTGGTTCTGCTGTGCACTTGGATATGTGAAAGGCAAAATAAGATGGAGCACATGCGATTCCACCCAGCTGAGTTTGGTAACCCTGGGTGCTTATGAAGCCTGATCAATGAAGGTGCCCACGCTAGATCTGATGTTGCAGGAAAATGACATTTCCTATGTTGGTATTTCAGCCCTCTGCCTGCCACAGATAGACTTTTTGATGTCTTTTATGATTGAAAAGGCATTGCTCCTCTGTGGTAAAAAAGATAAAGCCAAAGGGTCAGGTTTTCTTCTTGAGGTATGACTAGATCCGTGCTCTCAATTTCAGCCCCTAATGCCTTGAAATACTTTCTTGAATTGAAAAAGTCAAGTTTACTATCACCTGAGATACAGATCATGTGTTGGCAGTCTTTCCCCATCACTGCCAATTTAAAGGTGAGATTGTGTCCTTCTGCTTCTGTGGAGGGTGGGTTGGTTCCAAGCCAACGCAGCAAATCACCCAAATGTGGAGTCTCTCTGCCCTTTACGGCCGAATTTAATTTAAACCAGGAGATACATTTAAATGCTTGACCTCTTTCCTCCACAATTGCAGCCTGCAGATGAAACAATGCACAGCCATGACATCAAAAGTCAAGTTTCATACTCAGAAGGCCGGGCAATTCAGACATGCTCAACTTGTTGCAGGCAGGTCAAAGAGTACCTCTAGAACTAGACAAGTGTTTGGATGTTAAGACATGTCATAGACCTGCAGAGTTGATGTCCTCTTTTTTGACCACGGACCAGCCTGCCAAAGCTCTGTCCATGCAGAGAGCATCCCTCCAGACTGTGTCTCTCATTGATATTTGCAGGACATCAAGGAGTTCCTCTCAGATCTGAGTTTATGAATCACTGAGACATCAAAAAATAATTGTGGATTTGGCAGGCAGGTGGCTGAGGTTGCTCTTTGAACAAAGGATTTTGAGACTGACTTCTAAGTGCAAAAAATGCTTAGAACCATTAACCACCAGTTTGCTATGTGTCTGGCTTGCCTGTCTCTTGGCTTCTCACCGTTTTTCATTAGTTCAGCATGTCACTTCTCAGTTCGATTGCAAATTGAAAGGAACTGGGGGCCAAAGATGTCCACCAGCTTATATTCATGCTCATGTATTCATTTAGTGTGAACAGCTAGACCCTAAATACATATTTTGGAAAAATGAGGGTGAAAATGTCTCAGGCTTTAGCTAGGGGGGACATATAACCACCCAAAGTCAAAATGTGTGTCAAGTATTGTGGTTGCTGTGTACTCACTGGCACTCACTGACATCCGAATTAACTACCTCAGCAGGAAGACCACAGGCTAAATGATGTTCCGGCTGGAATCTCATTTGATTCAAAGATCAGGACACCCTGGTGAAGCTCTGCAATGGTATAGAAGAGCCTGCACTGCACCAGGCTACCACTTTTATTACTGCTATTAGAATTCATGTCCAGGTAAGAGAGTCACAACCAACCTGAATAAAACATAGACGGTCTCTCACTGCGTATGACTTAAGAGAGCTTCTGTTCAGTTGAGGTCCTCTCACATGCACACGTGACTAATTCTAGTCATGCACCGTGAATGTTATACCCTTTAAAATGTTTTCCTTGAAATACATGAGAATGTAGAAGAGGACCCCAAGTACTTGAATATCTGGGAAACCAGCTTAGTATTGTTTGACAAATCCTCCCTGCCGCACTAAATCAACCAATTAGTCATGCTAATGCTTGTTAATGACATTTCTGTTAGAAGAACAGTGTAATTTGGCTTTATTTCCAAATCCTAGCAACAAAAAAATAACATCTATTGATCCCATATTGCAAATGAATGATGTTTCTGTGCTACTGAAAACTCAAAGAGTGCATGATGGGTTACACCTTGCTACCATCTGCTGAGGCAACGACTCAGTGGTAGTCTCACAACTTCCAGTAAAATTTCACGGTATGGATCCCAGCAGAGTCCATTAAATCAAACTTGGTACAGGCATGGCTACTTCTCTGAGAAAAAAACAACGGGCCTAAAGAAGCACTAGCGGTTGGCTGGTGTAATCTGAACCTATTAATTGCACCAGTGTCCACCTCCTCTTTGTGCTCAATTATGAGTCCATTTTGAAAGGGCAGTTCGTCTTTAATGGGTTAACTGATGCCACGTTAATAGAGGAGCTATAACATGACAAACAAATATAGTTTAATGCACCCTACTTTGAATGCGGAGTTCATATGTATTCCAGACAAAAGGCCAAACAAATTTACAACACTTCATGCATTTCTATAGCCGAGCATTTTTTACTGAAGGATATGTAAATCCTGCACTAATCAGAGGTTCTGGGATTCCAAATGCCACTAAAGGTTATGACCTGAAGCCCTGCTAATAGATGACTGAGGGCGTAGACTAAGTAGCTCTGAATGACAGCAACCACAGGGTGTTTTGCATGAAAAGTAACCTCTAATAAATGACCTCTGCTTTTTTCCTTTCAAAGCTATGACAGTAATGAATATGAAAAGGGGAGCTTTGTACACACCGGGTGTTATTTACACCTAAACACTGCAAGAGTGTGGATGGTATGTGAGGGTTTCAGTTCAGCTGGAAAAGGAGGAAAGGGTGTTCTGGCTGCCTTAACGACACTGCTGCACTTCTGCTGACTTCATTAATAACCCCTTTCTTAAACAGTGGTACCAAACAACAAGGTCACGTTATTAAAGGGAACATTTCCTCCTTCATTATACGTATGTGTGTGTATGTAAATATCTGTATATATGTATGTATGTATATATGTTTACTGGATGGGTTACAGGCTTTATGTGAAATCTCTTGGATTGCGGATAGAAGCATGCAAATTTCTGCCGTTTTGTGACCTTTAGTTAGGCAGAACACTGTGTCTTTGGTGCTATGAACAAAACAAGGATGTTTTTAATGGCAGAGAGTCTCTCCTCGTGGATGATATTTACACTTGGACTTCTTGCAGGAAAACAGTTCTGAGGTTTTTTTCTTAAATGCAAGCAGAACCAGAGCTCTGAAAAAAAAAAGGATTTAATTTGAATGATGGTGATCAATTAGTGAAACTTTTCACACCTTGCTGGAGATCCTGGAGGGGGAACAGAGCAACTATGAGGGGTCAGGACAAGAAGTAACGGGCACAAACTTGAACATAGGAAGTTCCATCTAAACAGGAGGAGGAACAACTTTACTTTGAGGGTGGCAGAGCACTGGAAGAGGCTGCCCAGAGAGGTGGTGGAGTCTCCGACTCTGAAGACCTTCAAAACCCCCCTGGACGCCATCCTGTGCAACTTGCTGTAGGTGACCCTCCTCTGGCAGGGGGATTGGACTAGATGATCTCCCGAGGTCCCTTCCAACCCCTGTGATTCTGTGACTGTCTTGTCTGTGCTCCTACCAGCTCAGGATTGTTCCCAGTCTTGTACATTGCTTTGCCTTAGCCACCCTCCACGTACATCACTTGCAATGTGTCTTTTATTGCTTTAGGGGTTCCCTTCCCAGTTTCAGTGTGTCAGGGCAGACCAGGATGGGGGAAGACAGGCAAGGCAGGAGGGTGCTGGTTCCTCTGCGTAGTTGGGAACTGAGCCCTGCAGGTCCCCTTACTGCAGGGCTGTCAGAGGCATTGTGTGGGGACGCTGCCGTGGCAGAGGAAAACAGTTGTACGGTGTATACTCCACCGCAAACGCTAGGGTCACATCAGAGATGCCGAGGCGCAGGCCATATGTTGGAGACACGGGGTGTGGATGTGGCCACCTGGGACCCAGCACCACGGTGCCATGTCAGGCAGTGCTGGGCGGGGCAGGGGGATTGGCCCTCCACTTCCCTCTGCCAGCACGGTGGGCACTGCAGCTTCCAGTTTGGGAGCTTGTGTGCTCAGACCCCATCTCAAGCTCTCTTGACAGTCCTGCCCAGTATCGAGGCGTATCAAGGGCCTGGCATCTTCAGGATGCTTAGTTGCCATTCTTGCTGCTGTAAAGCACAGCCCTGTACGGTGCCACCACTACACACTGCTGTGCATGGGCTGCCTCGGGACATGTCACGCGTGGCAGTAGGGCAGTCCTGACACTCCACTCACCCTCAAACCCCGTTAGCTTCCCCGTGCAAAGCCTGTTTATTTGGGATTCGAGCATGTGAGCATGCAGCATGTGGCTTAACGCACTTCATACCCCGGAATATTTTGCCTGATGTTCAGCATAAGTTTTTTACTTTTCTTAATATTATCCAAATATTTTTTCATTAGTTAATTAGTTAATTTTTAATACGGATGTTTTATGTGCAGATCATAGTTATGTTTGTTCAGGTATGACTGCCATTTTGTTAGGTGGCAATTCTGCCTGAGTAGAGGCCAAAGCAAGGCTTTAAAATGCACTCCTCATAAAAAATTAAAGAGCTATTCTTTATTCACATATTTACACAACACTCAATCCATCGTGTAAAGCTTTCTCTGCCTTAAACCCAAATCTCCAGGGTGTACTCTGTGCCTGGGGAAGTTGGATGGCTCAGAGAAATGATAAAGAGATATCTGTCCATCCACTTATCTATCACTTTTTATACCATACTCATTACCATGGTGTCTGAGCTCCTATTACATGTATGGAGCCTTTCCCATTCCGGTACAGAGCTGGTCAGCAGAGACAGCAAAGTCATCATTATTTTCTGAAGAGCACGAGCCTGCGGAAGGACCGGTTACTCAGCCTGCAGTGGCCATTTGGCAGCAGCCAGTTTGTACAGAAGACAAATCCCTTTTATTAGCTGCTTGGGAAGTCTGGTTTGGCTTCTGGAAGATGCAGTTCAAATGGACCATGTGCAGAGAGTTAGCCTTAGGTATCAACATTGCTGCTCCCACATTCACTTCACGTCACCTCGAGATAGAGGCTACCTCTTCCCTGCCTCCCTGACAGCTGCTAACCAGGAGGGGGACTTCAACTCTGAAAAAGCATCAAAAGACCTGGCAACTTTAACTTGGATAGACTGTCCAAGGGACTCTTCAAATTAACAGAAATAGCTGCATTTCTCATCCTCTTGCATGTAACTGTTTGGCCACTTTCAGGCCATGTCATCACACATTTGTCTCATTCTTACCCTGGGGTCCACCTGCTTCTTTGCAGAATTCACTTATTGTCTTTTGACTTGTGCTTCAATTTCAAGCTCTGGAGGACGGCGGCTTTTTATTAGGTTGTATTCAGGGCCAGCCATAGTGGGGGCCTGATCCTTGACAAGGACCTGTAGGCATTCAGCAGACAAATATTAGTTAACACTGATCATTACTAAGAATAAAGTAACATCACCACTCTGCAGCTCGCTCCAAGGCTGACTCTATTACAGCTGCTATCGCCACTGATTGTACCAGCCCTATTAGCCACCCTGTTGCCTATTTGTTTTAATCTTTTTTCCTCCCGTGTTAGGAGGAGAAGTTTCAAATCCATCTTAGTTTGCCTACCAGCTCTGTCAGACATCCAGCTGCAGCCTGGAGCTCCCTGTGCTCCCAGGAGGGCTGCTACTGGGATGTAGCAGCATGGCCTGGCACAACGCTGGGGTGTGGGCTCCAGGATTTATAGGGTGGCTGGATGCTCAAAAAAACCCCCGCCTTCTTCTCCTTCCCCTATTCCTGTGTCATGGAGCAGCAGAGCAGCAGGGAGAGGAGTAATTTTGTTCCTTTTTTATTGGTAAAGCGCAAAGTGGTCTGTCCCAAAGCATCAGCCCAAGAACAAGCATAGAGCCTAAATCTCTGACTTGTCCCTTCTCTACCTCAAGTATCCCTCTCATTCAAGCATCCCTCTCCATCCAGCCTGGCTCAGACACGCTGTAGTCTATTCCCAGCTTTAATTTAGAAATAGATGGAGGCTTCATCCTGGAGTCAGCAGGAGTGGCAGCCGGCATTCAGTTCATGAAATATATCCAAGACTAAAAGAGGAGAAAGATTGTGTTTTTGAAATAAACGTAGGGGAAAAAATTATAAACGGCAAATGAAGAGCTGGAACCCCCCTCAGGCCAGACTCTGACAGGCCTTCGCGGATCATCTGTATCTAAAATTGGAAGGTTTTAATTCAGACTTTCCTGTTCTTCACGTAGAGAAATCTTCTGGCACGACTACAGGCCAGCTGAGTAGAGCCAGGACAAAACTCAAAAAGGGACAATTAGTTTAACCTGAAATGCTTCATGGAAATGTTCCAAGTTTGACAAGTTTGTGGTGGAAGTCTGCCCCTTTTTTCTGGTCAGCTGTTGGGACCCTGGGCTTCTGGCCACAATTTTGGGATTCCTTTAAACCTGGAGTCCTTTGCAGCCTTGGAGGACCTTATTTTAGGACTGATAACTGACTGATGCTCCAAAAAGAGACCACGGGAACTAGTACTCTGAACTTTTTATTTTCTCTTCCTTTCCTATGGTTGTCTTATGGAGGCAACAAAATTTAATTTTCTAGTAATGTACAATAGAAGTGCGTTTTCTTTTAAAGATTACAGACCAGATTTTCAGCTCTTTTCAACCAGCCTAACTCATTTGATACTTTTGATTTATGCCAACCTAAGGAAGAAATTGGGCAATTTAAATTTTAACTTCCCCTCCTAGGAACAATCCTTTCGTTCCTGAAATCTGCAGATGAAGAATGAAACTCTAAAAAACCTGCTCAGCCTGGCCACGGCTTGACTGCAGGACCCTGACAGCAGCAGTCTTGCACAGTGTGGTAAAGAGGCGATTAAAAGTTTTACTATCCGTTTTATCATCTCAGTTTTTACAATAAAGAGAACTGTCATTGTTTTAGGATTATTTTACCTATGTCTATTCATTTTGTTTCATTGTCTTTACAAGTCTCACTCCCTCTTCGTGCTGCTTGGGTTCTGCCCTTTTCAACTCCTCACAGATGAGTGGGGAAGGAAGAGCAGACTGGGCAACAAATTGGGCAGGGAGAGAGTCTGAAAACTGAGCTTCTATGCCAATCTCTTCCTTCACCTAGGAGGAACGAAAACACCACATTTTTTTTTTCTCTATTTTTATGACGCCTTTGCCTCTTACAGGTACACTAGACCATTGTTGCTTATGTGATCAAGCTGTACAACAATATCTCTCACTGACTGTTTGAGTGAATTTTCATGGTCTTGGAAATCCAGGCAAAGGTACGGTCAACGTGCCGAGATACAGGTGGGGAAAGCAGAAGTGAAGTAGTTCTTAGTCTGACATTTGGAGGAAAGTAAAGGAAGACAGGCTGGAAATGGAGACAATGGGACAAGAGAAGACAGGAGATGGAAAGGTAGAAAGTCGAGATGCAAACAGATAATCATGAACATTTTAAAAGGCACCTTTGGGGGCATTTCAAGCTGCTTTGGTAGTTTTGAAAATCTCAGTGAATAAATATTTGTAACACTAGATGCCTAAATTTCACTTGAACTTAGAGGCTTTTCTTTCACACAGACAAGAAAAGTTCTTGAAATACTCAGTTTGGGGAGAGAGTGAGGATGGTATGTTTTCCAGGTGTCATGAAAGTTCAGAAGTCTTGCAATTTAAAACACGGCTAAATACTGAAAATCTGTTCTGGGAATATTCATTCCAATTTATTAAACAATTAGAGTCCAGCTGTGCTTACTTTCCACAATGGTTTGCTTTAGGGACATTTTTCATTTGCTTTTCCAGCAGTTTCTGTATCAGAAACATTGTTTTAAATGTCACAGTTGTCAAATCAATGAACTAAAACAGTATCACATGGCTTAATTTGAACAAGTAATGCACTTGGAATTTCAGATTTGGAATAACAGGCTTCCTGATCTGTTCACTGTCCTTCAGCAGTTGAAAACAGGGAAATTGGAGTAAGGTTAGGCTATGCCCTATCCCACAGGGCTGCACAGAAGAAGGAGCAGGGGAGGACATTTGCTTATGTGTTCAACCTGGAAGAACCTATCTGTAATGAAAGTTCAAATCCCAGCCAGAATCTTGCTGTTTTGTCTATAACTGTCAATCTATCTATCCGTATTTAATTTTGTCTCTGAAGGGTTTACCCAAAATCCATCTAAGTTTCAATGGACTTTGATTAAAGTTTAATGAGGTCCGTGTTACTGCCAACTGAAAAAAAAAGGAAAAACTCTCACTTATGTCAAGAGGAGTAAGGTCCTTTGCTTTAGGCTGAAAATCTGATACCACTATAGAGAGACCCTTTACCTGACACACAGTTCATTTATTTAGGCTACTAGGAAATACCTCAAGATGGACATCGACAAGCTGAGGCGCCCATAACCATGTCTACATCTGAAATCTACGTAACCAGAATGGAACCACGGGTGAGGGTCGCAGAGCAGTCCTTCTTTCTCCAAATCTCCCCCCTATTCCAGTGGCTTGCTGTCCTCTCCCTTTTCTTCTTCCTGTTTTCTTCGCAACCCTCCTACCCCCCAACACTTAGGTGTTACTATAGCCCCAAAGTGTACCATAGAACTTTGCATAGCACCAAAACCTAGCAAGTCCCTCTCTAAGCTGCTTTCTTCTTGCTAAGCATGGCATGTCAGGGATGAACCAAGCAGGGGCAGCTCAGTGAATGAGGAAGTATGGGATGGTGGGACTGCTGGGATGGTGGGAATCCCATGGGGTAAGGCTCT
Organism: Burhinus oedicnemus; assembly: GCA_008921705.1. Lineage (NCBI taxonomy): Eukaryota > Metazoa > Chordata > Aves > Charadriiformes > Burhinidae > Burhinus > Burhinus oedicnemus. Next base: position 797,496 of record VFFE01007108.1, on the reverse strand, counting down.
AGAAGGAAGGGGGGTGCAAGAGAGCTCGTTAATATTCAAGCACTTCCTCCAAGCTCAAGATTGGTGCATCCCTAGGAGCAAGAAATCAGGCAAAGGAGGCAGGAAACCTGCATGGATGAGCAGGGAGCATCTGGGAAAATCTCAGATGGAAGAAAGAAGTTTACAGAAAGTGGAAAAAGGTACTGGCCACTTGGGAAGAGTATAGGAACATTGTCAGAATATGCAGGGATGCAATGAGGAAGGCTAAGGGCCCACTTGGAATTAAACCTGGCAAGGGATGTCAAGGACAATAAGAAGGGCTTCTTCAAGTACATCAGTAGTAAAAGGAAGACTAGGGAAAATATGGGCCTGCTGCTGAACAAAGTAGGTGCCCTGGTGACAGAGGATGCAGAGAAGGTGGAGTTACTGAATGCCTGAGGTGCCTGAGGTGCCTGAGGACTGGAGAAAAGCTAATTGTCACGCCAGTCTTCAAAAAGGGCAAGAAGGAGGACCTGGGATACTACAGGCCAGTCAGCCTCACCTCCATCCCTGGAAAGGTTATGGAACAGTTCATCCTGGATGTCATCTCTAACCATGTAGAGGAAAAGAAGGTTATCGGCAGTAGTCAACATGGATTCACCAAGGGGAAATCATGTTTGGCCAATGTGATAGCCTTCTATGATGGCATGACTGGCTGGGTGGATGATGGGAGAGCACTGGACGTTGTCAACCTCGACTTCAGCAAGGCTTTTGACACTGTCTTCCATAACATCCTCATAGGTAAGCTTAGGAAGTGTGGGTTAGATGAGTGGACAGTGAGGTGGATTGAGAACTGGCTGAACGGCAGAGCTCAGGGTTGTGATCAGTGGCACAGAGTCCAGTTGGAGGCTGGTGTTTCCCAGGGGTCAGTACTGGGTCCAGTCTCATTCAACATATTAATCAACAACCTGTTGATGAGGGGACAGAGCGTACCCTCAGCAAGTTTGCTGATGACACAAAACTGGGAGGAGTGGCTGATACTCCAGAAGGCTGTGCTGCCATACAGCGAGACCAGGACAGGCTAGAGAGTTGGGTGGAGAGGAACCTAATGAAGTTCAACAAGGGCAAGTGTAAGGTACTACCCTTGGGGAGGAATAACCCCATGCACCGGTACAGGTTAGGGGTTGACCTGCTGGAAAGCAGCTCTGCAGACAGGGACTTGGGAGTCCTGGTGGACAACAGGATGACCATGAGGCAGCAATGTGCCCTTGTGGCTAAGAGGGCCAATGGTATCCTGGGGTGTATTAAAAAGCGCGTGGCCAGCAGGTCGAGGGAGGTTATCCTCCCCCTCTACTCTGCCCTGGTGAGGCTGCACCTGGAGTCCTGTGTCCAGTTCTGGGCTCCTCAGTTCAAGAAAGGGAACTCCTGGAAAGAGTCCAGCGGAAGGCTACAAAGATCATCAAGGGGATGGAGCATCTCTCTTATGAGGAAATGCTGAGAAACCTGGTTTGTTTAGCCTGGAGAAGAGAAGACTGAGAGGGGATCTCATCAATGCTTATAAATACCTAAAGGGCGGGTGTCAAAAGGATGGGGACAGACTTTTTTCAGTGGTGCCCAGTGACAGGACAAGGGGCACAAACTGGAACACAGGAAATTCCATCTCGACATGAAGGAAAACCTTCTTTACTTTGAGGGTGGCAGAGCACTGGAACAGGCAGCCCAGAAAGGCTGTGGAGTCTTCTTCTCTGCAGATATTCAAACATGCCTGGATGCATTCCTGTCCAACCTGCTCTAGGTGAACCTCCTTTGGCAGGGGGGTTGGACTAGATGATCTCTAGGTGATCCCCTCCAACCTCTACCATTCTGTGATTGTTTCCAAACAGGAATTTTCCTTCAGATTTTTATTCTGTGCTATGGAGCATGGATTAAATAGGCAAAATATCTAAATGTCTGGAAAATCAAACCACTAGATAGAATATGTTTTTCAGTTAAAGAATCACCTTTACCCACCCCTGTGGTTTAACCTTCACTACATAAGGGAAATATCAGCAAAGAACTTGGCCGGTTTCATCAGAAATGTCTACTTTCTAGCCTGCCTGTATTATTTTTTTCCTGGTTAGTATCAAACTCTTGTCCTTCTAAAGAAGAATAATAAATCATGTGCTGTGTAGGTCTGTCTTTAGAGAAGAATAGTTTTCTAAGAATTATTTGGATTAAGGTGATAAGGAGAAAGACATGGAAAAGATTACAGAAATGGATTAAAAACTGCAATGATTTGGGTTTATTTTACTTATCTACTGGCATCTTAATCTTCAGTGGTCATGTTTTCAAGATTTAGCTTGCAGTCATTACAATTAGAAATTTACGTTCAAAAAATAACATGAGTGCCAGACATCCTGGCAGATATTTGCAAGTGAAGGTTTAAGAAAAGGTAGTGACATAGTATAAGTATTGTTTAATTATGAGATGTTGGTGGAAGAGACTTCTTTCACAAGGGAATGTTGGGAGAAAATATTTTGTTCCATCTTTTTTTGTAAGCAGTAATAAGTGTTCTCACTGCAGTCACAAAGTTTCTCTGACTCACACTAGTCGCAGCTCAGGTTCATCCACTGAAGTATGAAGTCTGTATCCCATGACACAAAAGAAGTGAATATAGCCATTCATCATCTCAAACTGCCATATTATTACTTTACCAAATTTTCCAGCTCTTGTCACCTACTTGCCCTACTATAGTTACTTATTTATCATCATTAATCCCTTAGCAGGAACAGTGTACATTCAGGATGGTATAGCACTACTATAGAAAGTCTCTTATGAGCAGAAATGGTGTGGTGACTTGTGCCGTGACTTTATTACGCTGATATAGCTCCACTGAACAAGGGGTGGGAGCTGCCTGAGAGTTCACCCAACTCACAGGAAAACCGATCAAGCTACTAAAAAGTGGTTTTGATACATGATACAATGATAACGCAGTCTTCTGTTTCTGAGGTAACAAACTCCTGAAGTTTGGCCATCAACAGGGAGAAAACACCCTTTATTTAAGTCACATTTAGATTCTGACTTAAATCTGTAAACTCAAAATCATGCCTAAGTGACAATCCATCCAAACCTGACTTTTCCCATTTCTCTCTGTGTCTGCAGTTTGAACATGCCTTTGATTTACAAAAACAAATCTGCAAACCCTTCTTTTTTAAGCAAGCAGTGCAATTAAGATTTGAAAGGTGGTTAATGTTCAATTAACTTTATTATATGTATTTGCTGACTTTGGAGAATGGATCAATTTACCAAAATGTGAACTGTTATGAATGTGTGTTTTTGCATTGTGCATTCTTAGCCTGTCTCAAGGCAAAAATCTTGAAAGGAATTTAGATTTCCTAAATATGTGCCTACTGATTAGATCACAAAAAATCTGAAAGGATCATAAAATGACTATTATAAATTATTTTGTTTCAAAGGAATTATTATAGTTAGTGGGTAAATATGCACCAGTGCCTTAGGGAATAACAGAAATGAAACCATGAAATGTATATAACCTTGAAGGTCTGAGTAAAATTCAAAACACCAAGAAAAGAAGGCTGAAAATTTGGTCTGACACCATCTTTATGTTGCCCTATGCTTCCTTTACATGCCAAAGTTTCCAAAGTGTGTGTGATTTAGCTTAGTGCAATATAAGTGCTGCCTTTAATTTGGGGTTATGATGGCATGTGTTAAAAGACAAAATGTCAGCCAGATTGGATTTTCAGCTCTGAACACACTTGAGGTTATGGTTTTAAGTCAGGGCTTAACTGTCGGTCTGACAAAAGGCTATTTTTTTATTTTTTATTTTTGGCATGTTTAATTACATGAAACCAAATGCTTAGATGAGTGAGAAGAACTGGTAAAACTTTTCTCAACCATAGAATTAGGACTACCTTTATATCCTGCTAAATTCTAGACTATACCTACTCACAAGGTAATGGCTGTGGTCAAGAATTCTGGTTTCATTTGTACCTGCCAAGACAGGGTGTATAACTTTTCCTTCCTGAGATGGCATGATTGTTCATGTTTTTGACACTTTTGGAATACATGGTATTTGAATTTGCAAAGGGAGCTCAAGTCAGTGTAGAGTACAAGGGGTATAAAGCTCCCTGTTAGTCATCCTGTGGTCTGAACTGCCAACCACAAAGTCTTCAGTTAGAGTCAGTATGCTGGCCTTCACTCATGCAGTTCTCAGTAGTTGAGGGACTGACTTTGATGAGTAAGGTCCCTAATAAGGAGTAAGGTCTTCCTTATGTGATGTCCATGGTGTCCATTCAGGGTTGACAGTGGAGGTGCCACAGCTGAGGCTCCTTCTTTAGGAACGGGAGACAACTCCAGACTTGCTAGGCTCCTGGAAGGGTCCTTGCTCTGTAACACTTTCTCCACTTTGGTTTACTAACTCTGACTTTACTGGCCTCCTAAAACTCTCTTCCCACACTTAGATAGGGAGCCCTCCTCTTTGATGGGTAGCTAGATGTTTCTTAGCAATGGGATTGAAAGACCAGTGCAAGCCATTTAGTGATGTAGCTGCATTGTGATAACTTTGGACACTATCAGCTGTCTGCTTTGAGACACAGATAGAGGTAAAGATCAAATATCAAGGAGTTCCTTCACCACAAATCTATCAACAGGGAGCTGATCTCATCAGACTGCCTGAAAACTCCTGTGCACAATGACATTATTTCAAACCCAGAACGTAAAATCAGGCAGGCTATGAGTGAGGAGAAGACCAGTTACTGAAATGAAAGGGTTGCTCCAGCCCTTTGAAGGCACTGACCTCCAGGCCCTCAACCAATTCCTCCGAGACCTTCTAGGTGATCTGAAAAAAACACTTTTGCAAACCCTGTATACAGGAGAGCATTCAGTGGCCCTTCTTCCCACACTAGCCATTGAAATGGAGAATAACAGAAAGGAGGTGAGGTGCTGATATCACAGTAACATTGTGATTCTGTCTGCAATAGCAAAGCTGTTGAGTGCTGATACTACATTGGTATTTGTAGTACTAGTCTTTTTCCCTGGCCTTCACCAATATCTTTCCGAAGAGCTGGGGCAATCACATCTCGGTGACCTTTCTGCTTTGGCAGAGAGGAGAAAAAGCAATGGACGCTGTCTCTACCCAGGAGCACATCAAAGTAGACCAGTCTAGCATGGGGTCAGCATCACCAGGCTCAAGAAAGGGAGAGAAATCCCATGGCAGGGGTACCACCACTTTCCCAGGCCACCAGCACCACCTCCAGGTGCTTGTCCAGCAGAAGTGAAGTCCTCCTGCAAGAATCCCAACGCCTGAGTTACGAGAGTGCTGCAAAACACCACACAGAATAGACTGTTGTGCACGGGATGGATCCACACATCCCGATGCAAAATCAATGGCTCTGTGGTATTTTTAGGTGCTGACACTTGCTTCTCCTTTCATATCGTGGCATAAAATGGAGGAATTTGCTGTCGTGCCAGTCAGTAGAGCAGTCACTAATCAGGGAAGCCAGTTTAAATTCAACTATAATAATAGAAGTTGTTCTGTTAGTCTTTCTTATTACAATATTGCATTGCATTGCATCGTATTATATTATGCTCAAAGTGACACAATGCCAGGCAAAAAAGTGCCACGCTATACCTAGCCTTAGACAAAACATATCATTCATCTCCAATGGCTGCTTCCAGAGTGCAGAGTTAGAGCTCTAGCACAGGACAGGAGGCACCAGGTTTCAGAGACTAATGATAAACGTGCATTTAACGTATGTACAGCAAGGGTATCTTACGAGTCCCCCAAAATAAGCTGTGTTTAACACAAATGCATCTATTCCCACCTTGGGTGTTCAGAATATTTTTGTGTCATGCTTGGCTTCTTTGTTTTGTTGGAGGAAACCTGCTAACTATGGTGTTATCGTTTTATGTTAAATTATATATGTATAGGTTTGATATAATCATTAATTTTTAAGGTACATCATTATGAAGTATTGCAACCAGCAGAAAAAGTGTTACCTAAAGGGAGGTTTGAGAATCTTCTTGCTCCATTTATGTTGCAGGAGAAGTGAACCAGATTTCAGGTGAAGCTGAACTACCACCGCAAGAAAGAAGCCTCCTTCCTCTGGGTGACAGAAATAAAGCCTTAGTTGCATTATTCCCAACACCAGACATTTCTCGCTTTAAACAGAACCACGGGGAGGATGAGAAGAAAGGTGCAATGGCTCCTAGCAGGCTTAAGAATGGTCTCTTTTCTGTATATCTGTTGATTTAAGTGTTCACAGAAGGTATTTCCTTAGATTGAGGGACGAGTCAGGAAGAAAGCCATGTTTCTTACGAAGATACTTTAATAGTTTCTCTACACTGATCTGCAGATGGGGTGGCTCTACCATTATACACCTAGACATTGTATCTTAGGAGAAGAGCTCTGTTCTGAAAGGCCATGCCTATAAATAGTCTTCATTATTTTTCTATTTTGTGACCTTGTTTCCAATTCTGTGATCAGTCATCTCAACATACATTTTGCTGGAGTGAAAGTGACTTCCTTTCTGTCCTTAAAATTGATCTAACAACAGTGAGGTAATAAGAGGGTTTGGATGAACATTGGGTGCTTTGTTTGACCTGGTTACAGCAGGAGGTGGGCAATCTTCTGGTGTCCACCACTTGAGATGAGGTTTGGATGGCCAGGAACTGGGGATGGTCCTTCCACCAAGCTAATAAGGTCAGTTCAGGGTTAATGGCAACAGGTTATAAACCTGGGGTGAAGACCTTCCCATTGCAGGCAAAACCTGTGCTAAAGTCTTGGAGCATGAGCACAGAGGTGCAGCAACCACTGCTGTAACTCTAGTGGCTTCCCAGCCTGCCCTTGTCCTCATTCAAATACTACCCGATTCTTGGTGACCTTCCACCTATATTCTTTTCAGCTCTGTAATGAGGAGGTTTAAAAGACCCCAGACTTTTTGAGTGTCTATACCTAACAGAGGTACATGGCAAAAAAGTTGGATATGTGGGTGGGATAAATTTGCCTAACCATCCGTTTCTCGCGCCATTTTAGGTGTTCTTGACTATCCCACAGGGCAATCAGCCACTTCTCCGGAAAGATGTGGGTCTTCTGCTGCTCATACGTCATCTCTTTCAGGTCATGCAGGTATTTTGGAAAGCCTACGGCATCTAAAGCAGTGCTAGAAATCTGTGTTCAGGAACCTCAAATGTTCCTATGCTGTTTGGCAGGGGGAAAGGCTAATGGGAGACTCACCATTACACATGAAATATTTATGTACTTGAAATTTAACATATCCTGAAGAGCACGAAGCATCTAGCCTCCTCTTCTACCTGTGTGAGCAGCTACGTTACAAAGCTTTTTCATATTTTGTTTTTGTTTATTTAATATCGCTGGGGAAAGCAGGTGGCAGTACTGAACAGCTTCAAAAGCAGGAGGGCCATTAGTGGAGGTCGTGACTCCACAGCCCGCCCTTTCCACCGCCGGCCCTTCTCTGTCGGCAGATCAAAGTTTACGGGCATTTTCGGGGCCAAGGAAGGGAAGGATCGGTTTTTCTTCTCTGTCTCTGCTCGCAGGGGCCTGTTGAAAGCTCATTTCTGACAGCAATTACAACTTCTTTGGCCTTCTTGGCACAGGGATGTGCTGTCAGAGGCCTGGATTTTGGATTCTCGTGCCTGTTCCTGGAAGAACAAAAACATGAGTGAAGACACTCTATCTGAAAGACTTGGGGAAGCACCAAAATAAACAAAAATAATTGAGGACAGACTTGCAGGGGCCCAAACCACATGCATTGTAATTCTGTTGGCCCAACAAACGATATCTCATCATCACCTACTCTGTCTAAATAAAGCCATCTCCCCACGAGCACATCTGACCCAGAAACTGCACAGGCACAAGCCCGGCGGGGCCTGCTGCCGCCTTCTCCTCCCGCTTTCTTCAGCAGTTTGGTTCAAAAACAGGCTTCCATGAGGAACCGGGGCTGAGGAAGGTGAACTCGTGCCCCTCTCCCTGACTCGCCCACCCTGCCGGGCCTGCGGACGCAGGGCACAGCCGCATTCCCGCAAACCGCCCTCCTGGCTGCCCTGCCCGCAGCCGCCCAAAATGGAGGGTAACGGCAAGCGTCTCCCTCGCCTGCACCCAAACTTACTGGGAGGCGCGTGCTTCCTCCAGCGCCCCTTTAACCGACACCTCCGGCTTTCAAAGGAACGAAGCCGCCCCCTCTCCCCGGGCAGCTGGAGGGGGCGGCGGGGAGGCGCCCACCCGGGCCGCCGCCACACAAATCCCCGCGGGTGCGGCGGGAGGGGGGGGCCGCGGAGCGGGGCGGCGGCGGCAGCGGCGGCGGCGGCGGGGGGTGCTCCCGCCTGCGGCCACACGGTGTCGCCCGCGCCGCTCGGC
>VFFE01007108.1:716661-789144 GCA_008921705.1 Burhinus oedicnemus | reverse complement strand
ATTTTTATTTTTCTTTGTTTTCTTGATTTTATTTTATTTTATTTTACTTTATTTGTTTTGCTTTGTTTTGTTTTGTTTTATTTTGTTTTATTTTATTTTACCCTATTTTATTTTACTCTATTTTATTTTATTTCACTCTATTTTATTTTGGTTTACGCTCTTTTATTTAGATTTTTTTTGGCTCGGCCCCCAGTGTATCTCAGTCACTGCCAGAGCTTTCAGGGCTGGCCGTGCGCCCCAGGAAAGGTAAACCAAGGGATAAACATAAGGGGCTTCGGTGCTCGTGGGACAGTCACAAGGGGGAGAAGATACGGGCTCCTGCTGGTTAATAAAGTTTATTCATAACCTTAATTCCAGTTTATTAACTTTAGGGATAACAAGTTGTGCGGTAATCGTGGTTGTTAAGGGAGCGCTGGGCAGTTTTTTTCCTAGAGGCATCAAATTCTGTGTTATTATTATACATGCACTAAATCTCCATTAAAAGGCTTTCTGTAAATGTTTCAAGGCTACGCCAGATAGAGGGGTACTTTGTCGTGGTTTCCAAATGGGGTATTATCTATTTTAAACACCCTGCAATAACAGTTGCCTTATTTGTCTCCCACCAAAAAATACGGTGGCTTATGAATGCCATGGTTTTTTGGAAGAAGAAAGACATAAATTGAACTTTGGTGACTGCTGTGTCAGTCATTAGCAAATCTGGGTTCAAACGTGCACCCTCTATAGAGCCTGGCCGCCGTCTTTCACAGTCTAGCAAAATAAGGAAACTCCAGGATGGAAACTCAATGAGCCTAACTATTCTGCTTCCTTCTATTTTTTTTCTCCCTTTCGTATAAATCACACTCTTTTGAAGCCGCTGCTTTTCTTTTGCGGGCACAAACCCCCGGTCTTTTAAAGTCTGCCTTTCAAGCTAATTGTTTCAACAGGCCAAGCAAGTTGCAAAAGGCGGCTCCAGCCTATCTCTAGGTCGTCTCCCCGGGAATGTTTATAAGAGAAATACACATTTATACAGCTGAGGCAACTGTTCAAAGGCCGGCTAGCGAAGGAATATTTTTAACGAGGTCAGCTAATGGGGTTGCTCAACGCCTCGAAGGAAGCCTTCAGTGCTTGCAGGGCAGAGCTGCTGCGGCGGGGCTGAGGCCGGCAGCAGGTACCGGGTGGGCTCCCGCGGATTTCGGTGGCCTTTGAAGGAAGGACCCGGCGACAGATAGGAGAAGTTGAAAAGTGCAAGCGGCAGCACGGAGGAATAAAATGGAGAGCGGCAGGACAGATGCAAGCGCAGAGCAGTGATGTGTGAGCCTCCGGAGGTGCTGTTTATGTTTGCGGGGAAGGTCTGTGCTATGAAGTTTCAATTTGACAGTGCTTTTTAAGAAACATTTCAGAGAAATACGTTTGCGGGAAGGATCGGAGGTACCCGAAGCTTCGACTGCAGTGAAGCATCAAGTGGATCTCAGGGAGACCTGGCAAACTTGAAATTAGGAAGGAAAAAAGGATTGGGCAAGATTTTGCGCTGTTTTTGCAAAGGCAGTGGAGTAAATGACGTTGTTCTTGTGGAATTTCTGACCTATCTGAAACCGAATCTACCTGAGTCTTGTGTGTGTTTTTCAGCCCGCTTTTTGGATCCCAGAAATTCACAATCCCTTTCAAATAAAGCATTCGCGTTTTTATTTTTAATGATAACTCATCACTAGATGTTTTAGGATCTGATCCCATCGCTCTCCTGGCAGTGGTTTTTACTCCTGTTGTTGAGGCCAATGTTCTGCTTGTGCTCTCGAAGCCAATACGATTACTCACTCAAGTAGGAGCTAGGTACGTGAATCAGTATTGTAAAATGCGGCCCGGAGTCTGTAAATGGAAAACGTTAGCTCCAACAGGCAGGCTGTGTGTCTGGTTTAGCTCTCAGCTCCATTAATATGTCCGTCGCTTAAATGAGTGAGATAGCAGGCCTGCCCTAGAGTAACAACTTCCCCACTATCCCATTACAGGAGGCCTCAACGTCTTGTTATTTCCCCCCCGTTCAGCAGCCTGCGCCATGTGGGATAAGGCTGCCGGTGACACAGCCACGACTTGTTTCCGAGGAGCAGGATTTTCTAAATGTGTCCACTAGATAGCACAATAAACTTCCTTCTTTTCCTCTTGAAATACTTTCTCTCCCACCCAAAGAGCCATTAGCCCTTCGGTCTCAGAGTAATGGTGCTTCGGAAGGAGATCAAAGTTTCTCAGATAAGTGTTCCTCTACACAATGTTACTGACACTCCGCTTTGTAAACAGCCGTCTTTTTTATGGTTAAGAAGGACATATAAACATGCCAAGTGAGATGGATAGACTGTCACTTTTTCTTTTTCTTTTTCTCTTTGTATGTGCGTGTGTGTTAACTGCTCAATGAGTATCATGGTTGGGTTGCGCTGATACCATTGAACGTGGTCTGGCTTTTGTGTAAACAGAGGAAGAAAAGAGAACTGCAAGAAGTAATCCCAAGTGCAGATTTCTTACCGGAGTCACCGCAGCTCCAGTCCGGCTTTCTATTGCCTTTGATGAGAAAATGGTGATGTGTCCTGAAAGAAGATGGAGACGATAGCACTCAAATCCATGTGCTTGGGTACCTGCCTGTATGGATATGTTAGACCCAGGTTCTGCTTTAGGACCTAGGCTGGGTCTTGTAAATCCTAAAAATGAGGCTGCTGACTCAGTTAAGGTTTTGAAGCTGCCTCAGTCCCCTTTATATTGAAACAAAGAAGAGCAGGAGGCCCTTCCAAAGGCCTCTTGGGAGAAGCTTAAGTCCCCAAGAGCGACCATACAGAGAGACTGGACCCTGCTGTAGGGCAAGTCAGCATGTCTCCATATTGAAGGGAAGGCTGGCTAGAAACAGCTGGTAGGGAACCCGAGAGGTGGAGAGAGATGCTCCAGCTGAAGCAGTGTGAATACCTCCTCTAAAAGGTGTTCTGCAAGAGGTCTTTTATTCAGCTGGAAAACCTGAATGCAAATTTGCATTTTGAATCTATTTGAGATTAAGTGAAATAAGCAACTGAGGTGCTCCCATTTTTGCTCCTTAGGGAGATGGGGGCTTGCAAACGTAGATTTGACTCTTCCAGCTGGAGAAAAACACGAGCTGTGGCCTCTGCTTATGTCTCATCATCCAGGGAACTAGTCAGTACCCTCTCTTGTAGCTTGATGAGTTGTTATATTTCAAATAACTGTGTGTTCTCTGTTGTGCATTACCAAACACTATATACAAGGTAAGAAAAAACCCCCACCTCTTCTCCTTTCAAGCCTCCCAGTGGGTTTGTTGCCTTTCTACCCAAACCGTAAGCTCCTCAGGGCAAAGACCAGGACTGTGTGGCAGCACTAAGGAACGCCCTTGCAGCGTGATCCCCCAGTGCATAAAAGGAAGGTGCAAAGTGCCTTCTTGCATCTCCCCTTTCAAACCGGGGGCCTGAGATTTCTGGATCCCTGACTTAAGAAGGTGATGACAAGGCCCATCTTGTCTTCCACGTTTCAGAGCTAACTATAGGAGTGTAACGCACGTCTTTAAAAACAGGTGACACAAGGGATTTTCCACGACAACCTTTCAAACTAAAGCAGAAAACCTCTGTTCCCAGGTTGAAAACACTCTTAATCACGATGCACAAGCTCCCTCTGACGTGAAAGTGCTGCAGCTCTACTAATTAGACAACCCTGAGGGTTATTGTAGTGGTACCTAGAAACCGCAGCTGTGGATTTGTACCTTGACCTCCTCTCCACTTCAGAAATACAGGCAAAATCAAACTGAACCAAAAGATGAGAGAGGAACAGTGAATACAGACAGGCCTTCTCCCTTGCCCCAAGGTAAAAGTAAGACAGGAACAGGCAGTGGGCTCGGCTCAGCAGTGGCTTAGTCATTGCTCTGGTCTTGTAGCCATCCCAGCAGAGAGCGCCTTGCAGAGAGATGTGAAGGAGACTGCTGGAGCGATCTGCAAGTGGCTGTGGGAAAACCCACCCTGAAGGGTCATGCAGATGTTAATTCAGATGCCTGCTTATAACACAGCTTTGCTTACTTTTCTATGTTATTTAAGGAAAAGATTTGCCTGTTTCCATTAAGTGGGAGGAACAGTGGTATAGCCAGCCTAGCCAAAAGCCTTCTACAAACCTGTTTTCTCCTTTTCTTTTTCCTGCCCTTTTGCATCCATACGCAAGACTACCTCAGATCTCATCTTTTAAGTGCTACAACCGATTCATTAAATAGCTTCTCACGGACATTTTTTTCAGCTCCAAGGAGTAGAGTTGCTGAGTGAGAGAGGCATGAGCCGGGCTTTCGCTGCTGGGACTTCCTCCAGACCAGCTTGCAGTCCTAAGAAAAATGAGTTGGATGGTCTCAGCTCTGTCCCCAATGAGCAGCAGCAGTAGATCACTTTGCAAAAATGAGCCACGCGTAATTTGGCACCATTGACAGAAGACTCACTCGCAGCAGCTCGGGGCCTTGCAGGCTTGAGATAATGTGCTGCTAAAATCACCTCTTGACCCTAACCCAGGAGGTTTCTCCAGGTCACAAGGGAAGAGGGGGGTAGCAGGCCACTGTGAGATACCTTGATAAATGTACAAGCCCCGACAAGTCAGCCTGGCACGCCTGCACCAGTGTGAGCCGCTCTGTTTATCACAGTAAGAAGAATCTGTTCCCCGAGTTTTGTTAGAGGACTCCAGACTTCCCATTTAAGCTGCCTCCTCCTTTTTCCCCTCTGGTGCAGCGAACCCACCGTAGTGAACCGGTGGCCCTGACGGAGCGCAGAAGCAGGCTGCATGCATCTCCTTGTGATGGAGCTGGCAAAGAAAATCGGACACTGGGACAAACAACCATAAATCAGGACTGTCCTGATTAAATCAGGCATGGCTGGCAAGTAAGTTATTAGCCGCCTGTGAAACTAATTGTGATACTGATACACTCAATTTTGCTGTGTCTTTCAAACACCGGTTGTGATGGGAAACAGCTGTTAGAACCCGAAAAAAAAGAGAAAGGGGAGAGAGAAAGAAAAAAAAAAAGAGAGAGCGCTTACGATTCAGAATCATAATAAAGTCTGTCTTCTCTATTCCCTTGCACAAAAGCTCTTAGATTCTTCTATTCTCCTCTAGACAATTACTCCCAGCAGGCAGGGTCACTCAGGATGAGCACACTATTGCATTTAAAGTTCATCTACCGAAGGGGGGGGAAAAGGCAGAGAAAGGAGGTAAAAAAAAAAAATCTTCCCATTAATGTATGAAAAAATGGCAGATTTAAAATGGGTTAGAAATTCAGGTTAAAGCAAAAAAAAAAAAAATTTGTCACACGACATCAGTAGGAGAAAAGATTTTGTTCAGTGGTATTGTTTGACTGAACACTTCCTTCACAATAACACTACTGCCGGGATATAAAAGCCAGTGTTTATTTGATGCCTGGACTGGGCAACTGTTATGAGTAGTTAGCATAGAAAAAAGGGGATGTTTTGAAATACGTCAAAAGGAGAAAGGGCCTGATCCTGCTATGGTGGAAGCTGGTGGGGAGTCCTCCTCCGACTCTCGTGTCGGCTGGCAGCCTGTGCTTTGCTGGACCCGGGGGCTGCGCCGGAGTCGGTGGCGTGACCCCCTGCGTGGGCTGCGCTGGGAAAAGAGTGCAATCTGGCCAGTTAAAACCTATTGCTGTCAGGAGTTTGCTTCACTCAAGCCAAGGGCAGGTAGTTAGTAGCGCTGTAGTAGTTGTAATGGCTTAAGGGTAGGAGCCGAGCAGGGTTTGTAGAGAGATAGCTGTTGGGCTGAGAGACATAGCTCAAAAAACAGACAGGATTTTGAGCATACAGGCACTTCTTCAGGTCTGAAAAAGAACCAGCAAAGCCTAGCTTGAAGTTTGTTGCTCATCTCAGTCCTGAAGAAGAATTTTGAGCCCTGAACCCTGTATTTTCCAGAAATATTTAAGGCTAATATAAACTGTTACCTCTCTTTGTATACCTCTCATTACCAGGATGACTACACGTATCTGACAAACCTCCCCCTATACGGCACAGAACATAACTGCATATGCAAAATATGGAATTTGAAGATGCTTCCCCATGGGAATATTTATTCTTGGTGATTCTATGAGTCTGTGATTTTGTGCCTTCTGATGAAGTCTCTGCAACGGGCCACTGTTGGAAGTTACACTATTCCAGCTCTTTGTTCGAATTATTGTAGCCCCAAATGCTTTATACCTCCTATTTTATCTTTTTGCCACTTTTCCTTCTTCTCTTGTATCTATCTAGTCTGTCTTTCTATCCCTGTTCTTTTTTTTTTTAAGTTATATTTTAGCTATAAGGGTGGAGAGAAAATGACACGCATTAGCTAGTAACAGTACGACTGCACCATGAGTTTGGGAGAGATGGAAGGAAAAAACAAATCACTTGTGTTTCAAGAATCCAACCCCATCCTCTCAGCTTCCACAGTAATATCTCTGGCTTCCTGTTTGCAAACCAGAAATGTTTATTTACAATGTCTTTTGAGACAGCTTTTCAATGTATAATGCTCATGTCATTACATAATGGGTCATAAATGATGTTGGTTGTCATAGAAAAACACAAAGTCATCAAATATTTTCTTGTTTTTTGTTTGCCTTCTGTGGCAGGATTCAGAGTCGGCTGCAGTTGGGAAGTCTGATGGTAAATCATCATCTTTCCAGTAATTTCAGCTCCGGTATGTTCGGTCTGTCAGGAGTTTATGAGTGAGGTGATCCTGATACTGAAAATTTTGGTTGTATTTTTTCCCAGTGGCCCTGCTCTTTCAGGCAGCCCATCGGCCGTGTGCCCTGAGAGAGCCAGGCAAAGGCTTGCTTGTCCATGGTTTTGTGAACAGAAGTGGAACACCATGATACAAATACAAAAATCCAGACCATGAGCATTTATTTTTTGCATATATAAGTCTATGCATTGAACCAGAAGGGTATCAGACCCTGGGAATTTCTATTATAATCCTGAAAAACTGCGACAATGGTTAGTGCAGGGTTTTTTTTTTTTGGATTTTTCTGATCTGAACTGTAGTAGTGGGGGCGTATACAAGTGCAATTCTTTACAGTGTTGAGATGAAGCTGTCTGATCTAGTCTTCCTTTCCTGTAGCTAACGTGGGGACCAGGAAAGTGTACACAATATTCCCAGAAGGTGCAGTCCTTATTCCTGACTTAAACTGTCTGTAATAGATGTTGAGCTCTGCTGGACCCCCTTGCCCTCTCCTTGTAGGGTGTTTGTTTGGCAACATTACGAGTTGTCCCTTGTCTCAGAAACTCGTGAGCAGAAGGAAAACAGCCCTTAAGCCAGGATATTGGGGCGAAATTTTGCCTATGCTTACACCAGTGTGTATCAGGTATAACTCCCCTGAAGATGGTGGTGAAGCTGCTATTCTTACCTCTGAACAAATCAATTCCTAGCTCTAAAAATAAGTGAATTAGAAAAGAGGTAAAGCTACCATTTATAAAATAAATGTGTTTGTTTGGTAAACATTGTATCCTGTGTATGAACTTTATCAATATCACGTCTAACTGAATTCTTCTTAATCTCATTAGGGAAAAGGCAAAACAATTTTGCATACTTTTACTAAATCAGGAGACCTTTTTATTCTTTTTGTCGGAATAATGGCAAATAATTCACTATCAAAAGACAAATGACAAAATATGTCCATGGAAAAGACATGCAAAAACTCCCACGTTCCTTGTTTGAGAGGGCACTGAGAGACATCTCTAAGACTGCCCAGAATAGATGAGCCTCCTGGATCACTGGTGTAATTCCGCTAATGTCAGAGGAGCTCCATCTCCCATACATACCACCTAGTGAGCTTATGGGTCCCTATGCAGGAAGAAGAGGGTCTCATGCCTAATTCTTATCAGCACCAGAGGTTGTTTGCTGTGGTCCCCTGGATTTAACACACAGCAAGATGTTGGTGAGCACCTGATAAAACTTCCAGCCACTCACAAGGAAATGCTGGACTAATAAAGTGTTCTTTTAGGGAGTTGCACAGACCAAAGGCTTTATCTTCCCCTCCGAGGAAATATACAGCTGTCACAAGTAATATCGCTGAAAAAGTTTTCAGTTTCTATGCAAGGTCAGATTACCTGCATCTTTCATTATCTAGGTGGGTGATGAAAAGTTGTTGAGATCTGTCAAAAGCGAGGCCTCAATTTAGCAAGGTGGCTAAGCAGGTAACTGACTTTGCTGGGACTCTCTGCGTGCATTAAACCAACCGTGTGCTTTAGCAGGCTGCTGAATTGGAAGCTAAATTTCAAGAAGAGTTCTCAAATGCCATCTTGGAAATCAGATACCCACACTTGCAACTGGAAATGATAAATTATGCTAATGTTATGCACAAGGGGGGGTGAAAAGAGAAAAAAAATGTGTAGAGGAACAGTAGGAGCAAATGCTCTTCTGTAGCACGCTGTGCATTTTGCACACATACATTGCTTTTGTGTACTGTCTGAAGAAGCCTTCAGAGATGTACACTGCATGAAACTGACCATCCTTTACACTGAATTTTTATTACATAACTCAGCAAAAAAAAATTACATAAATCTAAAAGTACCTGCCCTGCCAGCAGTTCCAAACACGGTTCCCATTTCAGGATCCTGACATGCACTTGTAAAACATTTAAATACCTATTGGTGGATAAGAAAATCAATTTACTTGTAGGGTGACTAAGTAACAAAACATATTAGAATTGATGTTACAATTAGGAAAAAAAGAAATAAATTGTTTTTCTGCTCATTAATATTTGGATAAATATTTATGAATGTATAAGACAAGCAACCACTGCCAACACTAGATCTTTATTATGCCAGGCATAGGAATAATTCAAGCATTTAGGCAGCTGCAGGTTGAACTTAGCCCCTCTGGCTGTTCAGCTGAATTCGATCTGGCCTCAGGAAGACTTTGCTTTGGAGGCGACTCAGGTTATGTGGTTTCTGTGTGGTTTTTGTTTGGGACTCATTGACGAAAAGGAGTGAGACCGTCTGCAGGTAACGGGCTCCTGACAACGAGCTGTGTTTGCCTTGACGGATATGCACCGGGCACAGCAACGCTCAGGGTGGACCGCATCACTGCCCTGCGGAGGCTTAGCCACATGGGAAGGATTTGCAGGAATTTGGTTTGCAGGGTTGGCCAGCCGAACGCTTCCAGCCTGGAAGCAGCAGTAGGCACTCCCTCAGGACAGGC
Organism: Burhinus oedicnemus; assembly: GCA_008921705.1. Taxonomy (NCBI): domain Eukaryota; kingdom Metazoa; phylum Chordata; class Aves; order Charadriiformes; family Burhinidae; genus Burhinus; species Burhinus oedicnemus. The sequence continues at coordinate 779,976 of VFFE01007108.1, read as the reverse complement.
TTTCCACAGGGGCCTCATTTCTTTCCCGTCTGTTTCTCATTAAAGCCCTCAAATCCAGGCACCTCAGCGCACGCGGCGCGTCTGAGCCCTTTGGCCTAGCGTTGTGTGCAAGCCTGCTGGCGCCTTGTGCCGGCTGGTCATCTTATTGCAGAGGGCAAACCCTGCCCAGCCTTCCCCCTGCGCCGGCAAACCAACCACCCTGCTGTCCGGCAAGGGCGCTTTTGTGGACCCTGAAGGGAGGAGAGGACATTTTCTTTATACAGCACCATCCTATATGTGGGCAGCTGGGAGAGGAGAGGGGGTCACGGGGAAGAGCTGTTGTGGTCTGACCGCCCACAGCCATTTCTCTTTTCTTTCTGGTGAAGGGGAGCATGATTTTCACTTTTTTTTTTTTTTTTAAAGAGAAAAAAGAGTAACAGCTTCATTATCTTCAGGCAATTTTTGTAGCCCTCGTTTCTAGTTCAGGATGCGAACCAGAGCAATGGGTGTTTTGGAACCTGAGGAAAAACCAGCTGGCCGACGTGGCTCAAAATGTAATTTCATAGGGGCATGCATCAATAATGCAACTACCGCTCCGTACGGATGTTACGCAGGCAGCCTTAATACACGTGCGTGGCATCCGGATTGACAAGACAGACCATGATGGCTCCAAAGGGTCAATAAAACATGCGCCATGAAGGATTTACACAATAGACAGTAATGGCTTCTTTGGAGCTGTTACGGTCTATTGGGTCAATAATAATCCACTTTTTAAAGAGTGCCAAAATATGAATTTACACAACAGGCCGTAATGGCTCCTGATCTATCAGATAAATGATATGAATTATCAGCATTAGTGCCCACACTGCAATGTACGTTTGCCTATTAGAGTGGTTAGAATAAATATTAGGTGCTTCAAAATATGCTTTCATATTCAAAAGGCTGATTTCTAAAAATATCTGAGGAAAAAAAAGAAGAGAAAACCCCAAACTCTCACCGTTAAGCCTGTGAAATAAATGGCGTAGATCAGGGAATTTAAATCTGGGACTGTTTCTAGGATGTTATTGTGAGTTTTCACTCTACATTATTTTTAATTAAATATTGCAGCAGCCTATACCATGTATTTTCAAACTTGGGTTTATTTTTCTAGCAAACTCAGGTCTGTGAAACGGGGGAGTCCGTGAACGTTTTCCCACATTGGTAACATTTTCTTTGTAATTGCATCTTTTCTCCTTTATTAAGAACTAGTTGCCTGAGTAATGGTTTGCAAGATCCAGATCGCATGTTATACAAACAGGCTTGGTCTGAATATATGCATTCAAGACCAAAAATCTGTTTAAATAACATATGTTCTGTTTGCGGCCACCTATCTGTCTCTATCAAGGAAGATAAAAGTCCTTGTCTACACTGCTTCATCGGCGCAATCAAGACAGAAACCCTCAACTGATGTTTGCCAGCAGGTGGTGACATACAGCAACAAGCTCCAATGGCAGCAACATTTTCCTGCAAAACTTGGAGAAAATCCAGGCTTCAGGAAAATGAAATATGCCTTCAGTTTGGGAAGAAATAATGATGAATGTCCATCAGCAACACATGCGATGATTTAGTCTTGTTGCATGGCAAGAAGAAGTATGTTCAGTCCACAGCAGGTCAAAAGTTTTCCTTGCTGTTTCTCTGCCTTTCCTTCTTGTTATTATAAAACATTTGGCCTGGCTGTGAATTATACTTTTAATTAAAAGATAGGAAAATCATGGTAAGACAGCAGCAGCAGAGAGCTGTTAGAAAGCCTGCTGTCTTAGCTCTCGTAATAAACATAACACGAAGGATAGGTGCACACAAAAACTGAAGTGTTGTGGTGAGAATATGTATACACTGACTTATCCAAGTCCTTCCAAAGAGAAGTGTAAATAGTGCTTTCTGCTTGTCTGTGATTTCCTCGTGCTTTTTCAAACATCGTGCTTTTTTTCTGGTCTCACAGCCAGGTATACTTGTTCGAAAGACCCACTGTTTGTACAAAACACCACCATTCAGTTTGCACTAGGTTAGTGGGCAAATAATTTTTCCGTAACAGACAAGAAAAAAAATTAATAAGGAATCGTGGCAGGATCTGTCACCTTTGGTTTCTATCGTGCTGTGGTTTCCAGGCACTTAGAATTCCCTGGACTTCGTACATATATTTTGTATACATGTTACTCCTACCTTAAACAACATGCCTTTTAAAAGAAATTTGGGTGCCCACAGCATCTGAAGTGTGATAACTTGATGGAGGAAAATACAAGTCTCATCTTGCTTAGCAGGGAGCTGAGAACAGGACGAAAATATAAAAATACTGAGGATTTTTTTCCCCTTCACAGTGTCTGTTTCCTGCAAGTATCTACCATCTACAGTATTGACTGGTTTATCAGGCAGCAGGTATCTCTATCAGTCTATCTTGAATTGTCATCCAACAGGAGATTAAACGCTGCCTGCCTCCTTCTTGTGATTTTCAGTCTTCACATCGCAAAGTTTTCAATCAAATTTCAGCGGTGTACATTTAGCTTAGAGAACTCGCGGTACTTATCTTCCCAAAGCAGGTGATTTAGACTGTGTTTACCTTGTATGGTTCCAAGATATCTCTCGGCAAACCTGTCCACATCTTAGGCCTTGAAATGATTCCCAAGTTCGTTTTTTGCTTTTCTCTGTCTCCCTTTCTCTTTCCCTCCCCAGCCAGGCTGCCAGCCAAACAACAACAATAACGACGCGGGTCCTCAATAACAGACAAGTGCCGGTTTTCGGAAGAGTTGTATCAATGGGGCAGCCTTGTATTGTTAGCTTTTTTAAAACCAAAGCAACGTGACCGCTTACAGCCTTGTTCTAAGCAGCTTCCTCATTAGTCATCTTTTCAGTGCACTTATCACAGTTGTGGTTTCAGCCCACGAATCGGCTCGAGCATGGGAGGATGTCAGCTGGGCGCGCTCCTCGGTTTGCGTCGGATACCTGAGGAAGTTGTGGGCTGGTAGGTATCCTGTAAAATAAACTATGGCTCCATTTGTAAGGAATCCAGCGCGAGCAAGTTGACACTGAAAAAAAAGGCTTCTCTGCCAATTAGCATATTTTCTGCATAGGATTTTGATAAACAGACTAACCAGAATTTGAATAAGCATAAACTTGAGACTAAAAAATGCTGGAACGGCAGTTTGAAATGATCACAAAAGCCAGACTGGATTTTTGTGGTGCATTCTTTATGCAAAAGAGTTAGAATACAATATAAGCAAAAGTGATTCCGCTAAGGTAAATGAATGGAGGAACTGGGGATTATAGTTAGAGTCCTAGTTAGTCTCTCACCAACAAATACTTTTAACAAACTGGTGTGTGGCAGTCAGGGCAAGATCCAAGAGCAAGATTTGTACCCCTATTCTGGCCACTTAGACCTGTATAAAAAGACTGTAGAGGGGTAAAATGCTCCACGGACCATTATAGACCATGGTTCTGGCTGAAAAAGCAATTGAGGGTGCAAGTATGGTACCAGAGGGTCAGAGGTTGCCTTTTGAGGACTCCCTGCTTGGAGGGAGAGGGAGCACGTGCACGTTTTTTTGGGATGGGGCTGCTCAGTGAGGCACTCCCAGGCCCCCAGGCAGCACCGTGAGCCTGGGGCCGGCGTTCAGGACGGATGAATCTCTGCAGTGTGACACGGCCCGGCTCCATCCGAGCGCTCACCCTAGGGGTGGGCTGGATAAGAGAAATGCGATTCTGGATACAGTTGTTACAAACAGGACAGGAGTTCAATTCTGAACTCCTACTTATTCTAGAAGACCCGAGAGGCTGTTACAGTAATTTGATGCCAGCTGGGAAGAGGCAAACACCTCCCAAGTCAGTGCTTTGGCCAACAGCCTGATGACAACAGAGGGTTCCCATCAGGCAAGGGAAATCTTCCAGAGGGTGATACCCACTGGAGTTCATCTGCTTTGTGCTGTCAGGGCAGTGCGAAAGAGAGTGAAGTGACAGGCGAGTTGGCCCAGCTGCTTCTTCATGAATATCTGAGATTCTTGCATAGTGTAAGTGGAAACTATATGAACACATCAAAGAGGAAAAGACACTGAAAATTAAAAGGCAGTGCCTAGACGATTTTTAAAACAGTGAATTTGGCTCAATCGAATTCACATCCTACATGTGCAAAGTGGAGAGTAGACTGAGATAGTAGGAGTGAAACACAATTTCTTTGTTGTTGAATATGGACACAAATTATTCCTTTGTTTTTCCTCTTTTGCCCACTCTTTGGACTTCTTCCTTCTCTTTCCACGAGTACAAGCAAGCAAAAGTGCCTGGGGCCAGGCTGCAGGGAGAGGATTATGGCACAGTCCCACTCAGGCATCAGCTTTGCTGATTGCAAATGTATCTTGTTGGCAGGGGTCCATGGATGGGGTGAATGAGTGTTAAATAAGCTGATAGCTCAACCGATCCCTGTGGTCCCTTCAACTCAAAAGGGAGTGCAAGGTGTGAGCTGATATGCAAGATGTAAATTACCATCGCTTTAATAAGTACTACCTTTTCTTACCTGAGGGCTTCTCCTGCCTGAACTGAAGTTCTGCATGCAGCCATTGTAATCACAGAGTTTGGGAAGTGGTGCAGATGTTTGGGGTTCAAAAAGCCCCCAATACATGATTGTGGCAAAGCAAAACCCATTCTTTATCATGTGGTGCTCTCACCTGACAGCGTCACAGCAGCAGAGGTCCCCTGAGCCCAGGGACAGCAGCAATACTTCCTCTCTCAAATGGGGTGGATGGGTTGTGTGTCCCTAATGGAGATTGCTGAGGCTCAGATGGAAGCTCAGCAAGGACCAGATCTCTGGTCCAAGACCAAGGACTCTGAAATCTCTTTCTCTAGAAATACCTGCAGGTTGGGGGGCACTGGAGAAAGGTTGTCTTGAGCTACAGATCTGCAAGCAGAATCTGGGTGTGCTTGTGCTGGTTTGAAGAGCTTGGCTCCATTTTATGGTTTAGTCTTAGATATGTGATGCACATGAGCGAAACATATTCTCTATGTTTAAGCCCAGCTGCTTTCATGTCTGTGTTCAAACTGGTTTTACTCTCCTGGCTCTAAGCCTTATGTTGTCATCAACCCTTTTTGTTCTTAGGCCATGTATTTTTAGTGCCCCTGAACACACTTGTCCTCTAGTGGGAATCGTAGAGGTTGCTGTCCCGTTACTGACTGGGGTAATCTTCTAATTTTTAGGTGAGGCATGTCCATGGACATGTATACGGTTACCCTGTAGAAACACAATCTGTAAGGCTGTTACAGTTGTGGGTCAGTTATAAGGCCACAGTTAAAGCTGCAAAACACGTTCACATTATTTTAATGTGTTTTCAGTTGCTCAGCTTTAACATTCTGGACTGAACATTTCTAAAACAGGTTTTTATCTCAGACTGGATTTTTTAAGAAACATGAAAAAATGGTTCAGGTACAGATGAACTCTAAGAGCTTAAAACCCATGTGCAAATCTGCCCATATTTCATTGGGCTGTAATCCTCCATAAAAATCTTACTCTTACACACACTTAGCAGAGGTACAGCAGAAGAATGCAGAATCTGGCCTAGCCCTAGCAGAACAAGACTTTTCCTTAAGTTGCTTGTGGCTACTCTAGGTATAGTAACATACCTGTCATTTCTACAGGTATGCTTCCATCACAGGATAGAGAATGAGAAGATTTGTCCCTCGTTCCTTCAGTGCAGATGCCTGAAAAGCAGAGGAGTGAGGTGACAGGAGGCAGGAGGGACGTGGGATGCAGGAACAAGATGTGCAGAAGAAGAAGCTGCAGGAAGAGAGAGGCAGGGGAAGCACAGAAGACACTGGGGAGGGCAGAGAGGGCTGGGAGATGCGATGAGGAGACAGCAGATTCTGGGAGTGGGGACAGGACTGCTAGCAGGCTGGCACAAAAGAAAAAGGTGACAGATACCAGGAATGGAGTAACAGTATGTGATATGTGTGCGAGAGGCAAATTGCGACATTTTTGAGCACTGGCTGTGCAACCTCGACTTCTTTTAATATTTGTATATATGTATGGACAGGATGAAGAGAAATGAAAATTGTTATGTATGCTGGCAGCATTTAACATTATCACTGGCACAAGGAATATTGTATATGTGACCCAGGAAATATTGCATCTGTAACCCCTTTCATATGCTTAGGCTGGGACATGAATGCTTTTTCTGTTGTTAAGATGGGGTCTGAGAGAAAAAGTTTAAGGAATCAGTGATTTGGGCTACTGGTTGGTGGTTTGTTTTTTTTTTTTCCCCTCCTGCTTGTTCTCTCTGTTAAAGTAAACAGGACATTTCTCCTGTAAACAGAGATTTTTGTGGTTTCAAATTTAGCTCTCACGGTAGCACTTTTACCGAGGCTCTCGAGCTCCAACCCTGGAAACCCCAAGATGATTTCCATTTTGGTCCAATCAAAATACTAACAGCAACGCTCCCCAGCGCCCGCTGCACTGAGCGTGCCGGGCAGCCTGGGGGGAGGCAGAGGTCGCACCGATTCCCCGCATTAGAAACCCTCCGCTCAGATGCAAGCACCGAAGAGAGATGCTGAGAGAGGGAGGGAGGAAGGGAGGGTGAGCAGGAGCCCTAGCCTGCAAAGCCTGCAGTAAGGACCATTCATTTTTAGAAGCTTTCCTAAATCTTGAATGGAAGGAACATATTTTACAGCCTATGTTTTGTTAGTGTTGATTCCCGCACTCGGCTCTTCTGGTGCTTCAGAAAATGCGTTTGAAGGTGGCTGAGGTATTTCAGTTTGACAAATAAACTAAGCTGTGGTTACTTTCTCAGTATGTTTTGTGTCACGGTGCTAATTTCCCATTCACTTGATTGGGATGCAATGATTTCACGACAATGTCAGTGCAGGTCTATGGAAAAGACATTATGGTGTCAAAATGAAATGAAACAATGTTAATTTGTCTATGGAAGTGGTGTTACACTGCCAAATTGAAACATAACCCTCAGCTCAGCCACCTTGAGACTTGGCGCTGCCGCGCTATCGAAGGACCCCGCCACACAGGGTGATTTTACAGTGGCGCACTGGGAAACTACAAATCTGGATTAAATATTAGAGGAGGTAAGACTATTTGTTTTGTTCTACGAAATCACAACTGTACAGCATTTCCTAGTGTTTTAGGGGCCTTCCACATGTGCTGCAATACCTAAAGCCCAGAGAGAGGGTGGGAATTGAGGGGAGAAAAAGCACTTTGGCAACCTTTGCTCAGATTTCTTTTGGCTTCCATTGGCGCTCTGCATGTCTCATTCCTAGCGTTATATTAATGGATCTTTTTTAGGTGAGAAATGTTATTAGATTTTGCAGTGTTCACAGTGCCTAACCAACATCTCGGACACTGGAGCTCAAATTAAGCAGTGCTCTAAATCCAATTTGGATTTTAATTCCACCAGGATGTAGCATTTCTAGTAAAACAAGAACTTGAACATAAACCAGAATCCAAAGTGTAGGGAATACAATAATGAAAAGGAATGCTAAGCAAGCTGAAATCAAAAGACAAGTGCTGAGGGAGGGAAGAAGCAATATATAAAGGGATACAGAGAAATATAAATAAGTATTTTCTCTGTTGTTAAGGGTCTACGGAGTGATAGAATCTGCTTATCAATCACAGTTTGTCTTTTATTTTGTTTTATGTTCCTGGACAGTATGACCACCTTTGAAAAAGGGTGATCTTTGATCTCCTGCCCTGGGGCGAGCACCAGCAGATGTTCTTTTGTTCTTCTCTCCATATTCAGTGTCCCTCACCTCCTAAAGCTGAAGTGCGCTCCCCAAAACTGACAGGTGTTTCTCTGTTTGATTGCAAAGAGATGGATTTAGGCTAAATGTGACCTGAAACCTTCAAAGTGGAAGGGCCTCCCAGCATGCTCGCAAACTGGTGGGTGGGAAGGCTCGTGTAACATCTGCACTTCTGGGAATATTAGCAAATCACATACAGATGTCAAGAGGAAAAAGGGTCGGCCAGTCTGTTAGGAGGAACTTTAGCACCCTCTTTCATCCTAGGTGAATTTCTGGGGTGATCCTGTCTGCTTAGTTTCTCAGAGATATTTTTTTTCTTATTTGTGAAACGGGTGTAACGGCACTTCTCTGCCTCTTATAGACATTAGGGGGAAGAAATAAATCACAGGTTTTGTGGTGTCGGGGCAGTACTATGAGATGGTCATGTCCGTACATACAACGTCATGAGCTGGGGTGGGTGGAAAGGCTAATCGCACAAGCACTATATCTTAAGAAAGCAAATCCTTTCTTTGCATGTGCCTCAGCTGGCATTAAAACCTGACACTGGTTAATGAAAACAATAAAGCTATCCAATCTTATTGATGGCCATGTAGGTTTCTTGGACATGAGGAGCTCTGTGTTCTCCTCTTGTATATTGATAAAGATGTCTCTGGGCTGTGCACAGCATTTCTAAATGTCTACTGGAGTCCAGAGCTAAAGGTCCTCCTGAGAGCCCAATTACTGCAATCACTCTTACTATGTGAGTGGTGTATGTTCCTTGTTTGCATAAAGCTCCTTCTGCCTTTCTTCCTTCCCCAGGTAGGATGTGATCATGCGGGCTAGTTCATGGGAGCTTTGAAGTGCTCTCCTCAGCTTTGACAGGCAGGAGGAGCATGGGGATTAGCATTCACATGGCTGTTTATTCCCAGTTGCCTTGCACAGACTTTCATTCACCAGAGTATGACTGGAATTGCTGCCCCAGGAGAGGAAGGCACAAGCATCTTGCCCCACATACATTCTTTGGAGTCCCTGTTCTCTACAAGCAATACCCATCAAATCAGTGCGGAGTGAGCTCTGTAACTTCTTCATGAGCCACGTACATGTTGCTCCAGCCATAGCTCATCACAAAGATTTCCAGGCTATCTGAATGCCTAGGAGGAAGCTTTTGGCTCTTCAGGCACCATTTACATGTTGTTTTGACGTAGTTCATGTTGCACTAGTTACAGTCGTTAAGATGTGCAACCCATAGCTGAAATGTGCAATCCAACTTCTAATTTACAGGGAAGAATTACAATGTGAAACATTGCAGACCTCCCAGTCTGTTGCAAACAGCTAAGACAAGTCATTGGACTGAATCGTTAATGAAATATCCTGCTATACAGCCAGGGATTAAAATATAGGAATCATTTGTGCTAGATGAGGAAGGCAAAATCAACATATTCTAAGTGCGTTTTATTCAATGTGAGTAAGATTCTCAAAATTAAATTACATTGTTAAAAGACAGAAAGAAATCTTCCTTTCCAGGATTGTCTCTCATACATACATGCATGCGTGCATGCACACATGCACACACACACACGCGCCCATGCCTTTTCTTTCTCTGGGAGTAAAGCACGGTGGACATCTGGCTGCCAGGCTCAGTCTTCTCCCCCACAGGCATAGAACAACATCATTGTTTGAGTATGTTCTTTAGAGGTTGACATTTGGTGAATTTATCTGCTCTCCTCCAATAAGTGAGAGCATTCCAACAATTTTATGCAATGTGTAAACCACAGATTAATTGCACAAATTAGATAAATAATCCTAAAACTTTTGAGTAATGTTTGCCATGTCAACACTGTAATTGAGCTGACTGGGCATGTGGAAAGCCTGCATGTGGCAAGCGACAGTCCATGATGCAGATGGAGAGGCGATTTGCATCTACCTCTACTTAGAATAAGTACTGCAAGGTTCCCAGTCTGTAAGCAGAATAGGTAATGTGAGACTTCCAGCAAAACAAAAAAGGCAATGGGCTATAGTCTTCCACATCACTACCTAATATGGAGGGGTCTGTAGCCCTCTCCCAAATACCAGGTGAACAGCCAGTGTGTGTGTGGTAGTGGTGGGAAAAAATGAAAGCTACAGGCTTAACTGTTTCAGAAAAAAAAAAAAAAAGGTCGTCTTTGCTTGTGAAATCAGGCACAGTAGGGAAAAAAAAGCTTTTAACTGATTTGTGCCCACATCAGCTGAACTCCACTCTCTGTATTTTGGACTGAGTGGTGACTCCTCACAGGAGGAATCCCACAGGTCATGTCAAATTTGCCTTGTCATTTAAGAAGACGTGTTAGTGTAATGTCTGGATTTATGACAGAAGAGAACAGAGAAATGACCCAGAGTACGCCTTTCCATCAACAAGCACAAGCAAAATATCTGTAACAGAGCATATAACATTGGAGTAACCTCCTAGAGGTTATGCTTAAAGTGCTGAGGACTCCAAACATTTAGGATTCATAGGCAATTGCATCCCTGCTCCTTACAGTGGAATGGAAACCAGGACCGGGAATGGCGAAGTACCCCCTGAGGAAGGAATGGCTCGAGGCAAGCTGGCACCCATTTTAGGTCAGGGGCTGAGCTCGCCTCACATATGCACTGTGTGGCTTTACGTTAGCAATCTCTGCTTGCTTTAAAGTAATGGCACTAAGGCTGGCTTAACCATAAGATGTGCCATCATTATATTGTTTCTCAGATTTTTCCTTTCAGAAGACCCCTAAAGACTCTCCTGTTTCTAGCAAGACTTGAATTTGGATAAGAGGATTGTAACAGGGCGTGATTTCCTGGACCTCCGAAAATTTCATTCAGGCTTTCTCAAGTTTGTATAAATGCTCTCAGAGTCAGTGGAACAGGCTTTTTACCAACGGTAGAGGGGTGTCGATAGTTATTCAATGCAAATTGTATAAATTAGGTGTTTGGTGAATGAGTGCAGTCTCTGAATTAGGGGGGATTCTCTTGTGTGAGACACTTGAGCAGTGAAGAAGCTCAAGCTTAGAGCTCTGGAAGACATGGGAGAAGAGTGCAGGGCAGGAAAGGAGAGTGCAAATGTCTAAACCAGACAAGATTTATTCCTAAAGAAGAAATTCCTCTGCTCCTCCACATGCTTTTAAAGCGAGGGGCAAACTAAAACTTCATTTTGTTTCAGTGAAAGGAAAAATTCCCATTGCATTCAATAGGGCTGGGATTTCATCCAAGACCTCCACATCATCCTAAGACACTCATGTAGGCCACATTTCATCTGGTGCAAAGAGTATGTTGTTTCCAAAATTATCAATGTTTTCTAATTTTCTGACTTCATCATCTGCAATGCCCCTGTCATGACTTCTTTTTATACAACACATTTTTGTTCTTTTTTTTTTTTTTCAGTCTTGCACATACTATCGTTATGCCCCCCAAAGATCAAAGAATCATAGCATAAGGTAAAAATATCTCATTGCAAAGAAGAAAGACATCCTTTTTTATAAACCTTATTTTTACTTTAGTACTTAATAAAGTAAAATACCTGGATAAAATCTGGCAGTTGAAGAAATGCGAGATATGTTCCTGATTTGACCAGGGACAGGATTTCACCCCACATTTATATGGGGAATATTTAGCACACAGGCATTCCACACACCCCCATATCCCCACCCCCATATATTTCAAAGCAAGAACAGAAGGCAACGCAAAAGTAGCTGCCACCATCCACCAGATAATTCTTTCAAACATCTCTCAGCATTCTAAACCATAATCTAAACTTATGTCCACATAACAAATAACAGCCCTTTGAAATGAACTGAGAAACTGTAAAGCCATTAAGAAAATGTGCCATTAAGGAAAGGATTTCAGCATTTCCTATGAAAAAGGTTCGCAATGTATGTATTTCCACATGTTCAGAGAAATGATTAAAGTGTTTATAGCTTTTGTAATTGGTCTCTCTCAATTTAAAAATATAGGCTTTTTTTTAAAGTTACATTTCTCTGCCGCTCTTTGTCTAGAATACATTAATGAAGTCCCATTTTCTCAGTTGCTGAAGGTAGGAAATAGGGAAGTGATGTGTTTAAGAGAACGCTTTGTTGAAAGATGCCGTCTGTCTGCCCGTATTCCAGCAAACACAGCCCCTCGCTAACATGTCCATTAGATGCAGCGTGCTCCTGCGGGGTCTGGGGCCGATGAGGTTCACGTGGTGGTGGAGCGTATATGGCAGCAGGGGAGAGGGCTCGTTGTCCCTTTCAGGGCATCCTTCTGCATGCCGCTGTCCATACCCGTACAAAGAATTTGAAGGAAGACACATAATGCTTTTTTCCACTACATTTCCACCCTGTTTGTGTTCAGTTGAGGATGGTCAGCATAGTGAGAAAGCCAAACTCCATCATTAAATCACTAAAAGAGGAGAAAAGGAGGAGGGAACTGGTAAAGAACACCCTTTCTGAAGCACACCCAGCCCGTCCAAGGAGAGCCTGTGCTCTGCTCCATTAAATGCTACAAACATACCAGCTACACTGATAAAAACCACATGGCCTTGTGTTCACTGAGCAAGTGAATCAGTAACGGCTTGGTCCTGGAGGCCAAAGCCACTTTCACCACCTCCAGATCACAGCCTTTGGAGTTGTTCATGGCACATCTAGGTCAGTCTGGCAGAGAAGGAGGAAGATTTTCACCCAGTTTCCAGATGAATACATTTGTTTTACAGATAAGAATATATACACAGATGTATAACTTTTTTTTTTGTAGCAACTGTCAATCAGGTCACATGTTAATTTTTTTTCATTCTATTATTTTCTTTTATGCTGTTAAGCTAAAGCTTTAGGTTTTGTTCTAATTGTAAAAGCATATATCAAATGTTTCGTTATTTCTTTTCATAATACCCTGGGAGAGGGTGTTTTACCTTTCCTTCTGTAAATTAGCTTAAGTAGAAATTGTCAATCTGGAATTGACAGGTATTTGTTACAGACAACAAGGCATTGTTCCCACTTTGCTTCACCCACCAACACAGGTGCTGCTGTCATATGTCACAACAATGGGGAAACTTATTAAATGATAAAGAGTAATAATACTATAATATAAAGGCGTGAGGGTAAAAAATCTGAGAGTGTGTTTGCTGGCTGGAGGTAGGAAATCCTGTCCTTCCTGTAGCTGAGCTGACAGCTCTCTGCCTCTCCCACAAACCTCATACCTCCCAGCTCCTTCTTCCAGGTCTGCCCTTATAAACCATTGACACCCCCTCTCCCCCCACCACCTGCTCCCTCCCAAAGCTATTGGGTAACAGTAAGGCAGAGTCATAATTCGATCCGTGAGGTTGCTCCTCACCTGTTGAGTTGCTGAAGGAGAAAGGGCATGGGTTCTAGGAGAGCCAGAATTACTCTGGTCTAATTACAGAAAGGCTGCGCCAGCTGCTGGATTATGTTGCGGAGTGTGTTGTGACGATGCAAATATCCGCAGGCATTTCTTCTGTCAAAGGCTGGCCTAGATACAGGGAATTTCCTAAGTAACTTACTAAAGAGCTCCTGTTTTGTGGACTTGTCAAAGGAGGCGACAGCGGTCTTCGCTGGGCTGGCGGTGTTACTGACCCCGGGCTCAGGCACTGTTGGCTGGAGAGAGATGTAGTCTAGAAATGGGCTTGAGCTGCAGAATCTGGGACAGGATTCAACTCACATCACCCAAATTTGGGGTTGAACGTGAACAAATTAGAGCATTGTCATCCTCTGACTGACAGCAAATCAAATGGGTCCTTTGGGCTTTTCCCTTCACCACAAAGAATGACAACAGCAACAAAAGCTGTGAGAGGAGAGAGACAAGTGACATCATCTACAGAGAAGTTTTGCTTTTTTCTGCCCGAAGGACTGTTTTGATTTCCAGCTGCATCTCAGGTAAGCACAAAAAGTGATATTGGATTGAATGCGCCGACTGCTTGTAAATGGAAATACTTGCTGTTGAGCAGAGGAAGAGACTTTTTGATATCTTTTTAGGTATTTGTAGACACCAAACAGCTCCTGGCCTAGCTCTAAATAGCTGAAATATTGGTCAAGTAATTTTAGGTGTCTCAGCCTCAGTCTCAGTGGCAGCATGGCAGTGGCTGGGGTTATAGGCAATACTCTGCAATCTCCTGCTACTCCCTCCCCTCTGTACTCTAGCCCTTCCCCTAAACCCCATCTTTCCTCTTCTGTGGTGTGGGAGAGCTGGTGATTTGGATCCAGCTATGCGTGCTTTATGTTTCCTGAAGATTAAAACCCATGTGTAATACTCCATAGCCTGTCAACAGCCAGCTTGGGAAAGCGACCAAAGACTAGAGAGCCAAACCCAGGCTGTTAGCTCAATCAAAGCCAAGATGTGCTTCTCACTTATAAAAGCTAAAAGAATACTGGCCAGGCAAGAAGTTTGTCCTTTGCAATGCCGGAAGACTGCTGCCCCCAGTCCTGTGTCTGATTCCCTATAAGTCAGACTGTATACAAATCTGCAAGAGAAGATATTGCCTGTATGTTTAAAATACTTCTGCCATCAGGCAGGGAGAAGACTGCTGTCTACGGTAAGTATCAAGGCTTGGGATAAGTAGCCAATGATTTGTGTTCCCTTTGTTGTTTGCTTTTTTTTTTTTCTTGGGGTACTATTAAGTAGTTGTCTGCAAATATCTGCTTGTGCAGAACTGAACAAAGTGGCATGTGTTCCCAAACACTAAAAACAAGTTGTCAAGACACATCCTCAGAGACAGAGGGTCTTTTTTGTCGTTGCCCAAGAACGTCTTATTTAAAATGCATTTCCTTGTAAAGATGCAAATGCTATTTTTTAAAAAATGTACCAGTACTGAGAATAAAGCAAGCAAAAGAGGAAATTAAAACAGTGACAAGGGAGCGAGGTCTGGCAAGTTGGCTTTCAACCAAATGACCTCTTGATAGATCAGCTGGGAGCCAGGAATGCATGAGATTACCAAGAACTAGAGACATTTATAGTTCTTTGTTTGGCCTCTTGGTAAGTTTCCGCATATAGTCAGTTACATGATGGGCAATGACAAGGGAAAATGGTGGGCAACAGAAATCCAGAAACCCAAATATTTATTGTGATTCCATAAACAAGCATGAAAAGAAGGAGCTATTTAAAGATTCAGAGCATTTGCTCATTTCAGTTTAACAATAAACACCCTTACTAAAAGGAAATTTTGCACAGCCCCACAAATCCATCTCTCTTACAAGAAGTTCTCTACGCACCACAAATATACCTCCAGTTGAATTCGGCATGTGACAGTAACACAAATCTCTGTCATGGGAATGGGCATTTTGGTTACTGTAATCACTACACAGCCTTCCCCTGAGGTGACCACCTGCCGAGAGAACATCCCTCCGTGGACTGCACTAGCTAAACACACCCATAGATTGTGCCAGAGCTCTTCAGAAAATTGTAACTCTGGCAGTTTAATCTCCAAAACTTTGAATGAGTATTTCTATTTTCTCATCACCCAGGTGATGAGGAACATCTGAGCATTTGTGGTTTATGTTATCCAGATTAAGTACTAATATCATGGTGTATTAGATGCCAAGGATATAAAATGCAAAAGCAAATACATTACAAAATCTAATTTATGAAACTATCCCAGCTTAATAAGTAGTGTCTTCAACTGGTTCATCAGTGTACTGTTACATCCAAGTGTACCATGAAAGTGTTACCAGTATGGTGAATCCAGGAAAAAAGGGTGATTGCAGGGTCTTTAGGACACGTAAGCATTGTTAAATTAAAAAAGCACACAATTTTCCATTGGGTTGCAAATGCTCTTTACGAATAATGGGAGTCTGGAATTTTGAAACAGAAAAATCTTTAAGCACGAGTAAAAAGGAGACATTTAGACAAGGCAGAGGTTCTGGCAACAGTTTGGTTTTAAAATGCAATTATTTGTTTCTATTCCATATGCAGCATATATGCCATATGGGCATATGGTACCTTCACTACATTAGTTCATTATTATTACTTATTTTGTTCTTTTTAACCAGTGAAGCTGTGCTTGGCTCTGTACTAGGTAAAAATAAATAAATACTCTTACACCCCGGGACAATATTGTCCATAATAGCATAATGATTATGTCTGGAATATATCATTTACTATAGTTTTTACATACTATCTTATTCTTCCTTTGTGTTAAACCAATGAATTATATTCTCTTAGTAATTTATTCACTTGTCAAAACTGAATGTTAAGAAGCCCTAAGGTTTGCCTTAAACTTATAATAGAATTTAAAGGGCAGGTATTCAAAATTCAGCTTCAAGGTTTGGACCTTTTGTACAACCTTACAAGTGCTTTCTGAGTGTTATCATTTTGTCAGTATGATTCTGACATGATTTGCATTCCTCACATTTCTCTCTTTAACAGGTTTGAGTTTGCACCTGTAAGTTACAAGTTACTGCAAGCAACAGTTTCTTTGAAGGTACCTTACAAATGCAAAATAGACAGGTTTTGCTGAATGTTCAGCTTTAAAACAAGAGGAGAACCAATAAGACAGAAAGGGGTTTGCAAACAGAAATGTCATGACCCATAGCGCAGGGAAAAGTTTTCAAAAAACTGTCACTAATTTCTGATATTGTAGGTTTTTCGGGTGTCCTAATTGTGGCTTGGAGATCCTGACTTTTAAAAAGATGTTGAAGAGCCCAAAAGGAGAGTATGCTTTGAAAATATTGTTACGTAGGTACTGGATGGCCTGATGATTTGAGAAACTTGAGATGTTCTCTTCACAGATTCCTGAAGAATTCTGGCTAATGTAAAAGAAAACACTAATTTCTAAGGAATTTGGAAAAAAAGAAATTAAAAGGTCAGAGGATAGTGAAGGCCTTCTCACTCAGAACAATGTATTGGGCTTGCATGGCAAGGTTTTGGTAGTGGGAGGGGCTACAGAGGTGGCTTCTGTGAGAAGCTGCTAGAAGCTTCCCCTATGTCCAACAGAGCCAATGCCAGCTGGCTCCAAGATGGACCTGCTGTTGGCCCAGGCCAAACCCATCAGCAACGGTGGTAGCGCCTCTGGATAACATATTTAAGAAGGGGGGAAACTTTCTGTGCAACAGCAACTGTGGCCAGAGAGACGAGTGAGAATATGTGAGAGAAACAACTCTGCAGACACCAAGGTCAGTGAAGAAGGAGGGAGAGGAGGCGCTCCAGGCGGTGGAGCAAGAGATTCTTCTGCAGCCCATGGTGAAGACTACGGTGAGGCAGGCTGTCCCACTGCGGCCCATGGAGGTTAATGATGGAGCAGATATCCACCTGCAGCCCATGGAGGACCCCACACCGGAGCAGGTGGATGCACGAAGGAGGCTGTGGCCCTATGGGAAGCTTGCACTGGAGCAGGCTCCTGGCAGGACCTGTGGATTCGTGGAGAGAAGAGCCCACGCTGGAGCAGGTTTGCTGGCAGGACTTGTGACCCTGTGGGGGACCCACGCTGGAGCAGTCTGTTCCTGAAGGACTGCACCCCATGGGAAGAACCCACACTGGAACAGTTCATGAAGAACTGCAGCCCGTGAGAAGGACTCACGTTGGAGAAGTTTGTGGAGGACTGTCTCCCGTGGAAGGGACCCCATGCTGGAACAGGGGAAGAGTGTGAGCAGTCCTCCCCTTGAGGAGGAAGGAGCGGCAGAAACAATGTGTGATGAACTGACCGCAACCCCCATTCCCTGTCCCCCTGCGCCACTGGAGGGGAGGAGGTAGAGAAAATCGGGAGTGAAGTTAAGCCCGGGAAGAAGGGAGAGCTGGGGGGAAGGTGTTTTAAGTTTTAGTTTTTATTTCTCATTATCTTACTCTAATTTGATTGGTAATAAATTAAACTAATTTCCCCAAGTCAAGTCTGTTTTGCCCATGATGGTAATTGGTGAGTGATCTCTCCCTGTCCTTATCCTGACCCACGAGCCTTTTGTTATATTTTGTCTCCCCTGTCCAGCTGAGAAGGCGAGCGATGAAGCAGCTCAGTGGGCACCTGGTATCCAGCCAGGGTCAACCCACCACAGAGAATGAAGCCATAAATCTTCGTCAATATGAAGCTCATCTTAAAGCTCATTAAATAATTAAGAGCCAGAAAGAAAATTAACTTCTGTATTTTTAGTCTGATACAGTGTACAACAGCATACTATATTTTTATCTAGCAAGAAGGAGTCCATCAAATACAAATGTTACATGTACGACGATCCCTCATTCTAGCTCTAACACAGATGGTTATCCCTGTAACAAATAAATAGTCAGGTTCAGAATCAAGAAAGGATAAGAAAAATGATAAGCAAAAGAAAAAAAGAAAAAAAGGCCCAGTGCAGATGATCTTGTGAGACACTACTTGATCCAACTCTCCTTAAGACCTCGTATCTCAAAATCACAGTGGGATAGCAGAGCCTAGGAGCACTTACTGGGGAATACAAATACGGATAACCGCAACTCAAACTACGTGTTAAACACACAGTCATATAGTATTCTGTCAGCCAGGTTCAGGGCAGTTTGGTGCTTTTGCTCTGCAATATACTACATTTCCACTGGAGCCCTCCAAGTCAAACTTTTTCAGGTTCCTTACAAACTTGGGCACTCTTGAGCATTTTTTTTTTTTTTTTAAATATCCTTACTTTTTATGGTCATGTCTGTGCTTAGGAATAAAACTAACTGAAGAAGAACAGCTTCCCCAGTTTTATAAACTTGGGTATTTTACTGTTCATTTTCCTTCTCTACTGAAACATTTCTGCAAGGAAGTTTTACGTTGGACCTGCCAATGTTGGCAAGCCTGCATTGATGATACAGCACAGAGAATGCCAAGGTTAAAGTCTATACCCTGTCATCGTTCCTTCACATGCCTCTAGTTTTAATTCCCCATTCTTCACATGACTTCATAGGGTTCTTATCAACAAAATGTTTAGTGTTTATTCCTACGACTCCATAAATGTTGTAAGGGAGGAAAATGAGATGAAGATACTAACATCTTTTGGAATCATGTGGGGGCAATCGGGCAAATGTAAACGAATGCCGCATGAGAAGCCCATTCTTCTACACCACATCTGCAAGCTCATAGATTCACCACAATCCCTTCCTTGAATCCAGTGTATTTGAGGCAAATCCAGAAACCTTGTCAACTCCTAGAGATTATCACAGTGGGCTACAAGACGGGTGCATATTTAAAGCATCTCCTGAGCTTCTGGAGAAGCCGGTCCTGTCCTTTGTTGCCAACTTGTGGGGTACCCTGACACAGGTTATTTAAAAGACAGTTTTCAAAGGCACGCCTGGAAATGTGGTAAATGACAGAGAAAGGTATTCATCCGGGAACGCTTAGAATAAGTCAACTGGAGTCAGGATTATTAAATTCTCCTGCTGTCAGTGACTTGCAGTACATAACTTGCACTGATTTGAGTAAGCCACTTCGTTGTGGCCTCTATTTATATTCTGGTCATCTGAACCTTTAAGACTTTTATTAGACAAGTTTCATAACATTTAAAAAGTAAATTAGTGATAAATATATCTACACTTAATAACATTGAAGCAGTATCTTCACTAAGCTGCAAAGATTGCATGGATAATTCAATCTATAGATTTACAAATAATTTATTCAGTTATTATTTTAACTAGTTTTGTTGTATGAATGAATTAAACAGCTGGCAGCTTGCCTCTCTGTTCATTGCTCTGCTCCTTTCTCTCTCGTTTCTAACGAGCTATTTTTGTTCTTGCCCTGGCTGCAAATATGGCATCCTTTTTGCTTCACAAACATCCTCTCCAAACAAGTTAGACAAGGGAGATGCTGGAGTGTGAGGTGATCTTTCAGGGCAATTCAAAGACGTGTTTTCTTATATGATTTACTAAGTGTTCTCGAAATATTGTTTCATTTCATAACATCTCCAGGTTTTTTTTTTGGCAATCTTCTTTCCTAGTACAGTGGAGCAGATTTCTGAATGAGGCTGATGAGATTTGTAATATACCCCGAGTTAATTTAGACAGCAGGTTAGTCCCCTCAACAAAACTGTGGCCCATATACAAGTCAAATCTGCTTTTTTCCTTGGGCAATGATTTATTTCCCTCTTAAATTGGCTGGACCAGTTAGTTTTTTATTTTTATTAAGTCACACTATTCTTAAATGAAACTATTGATTTAAAGTCAGCTTAGTGAGGATTTAATTTGTTTTCAGGGGATTAGAGCAGGTAACATGGGATAATTTTACAATAAAGTGGAATAGAAGCATTCCTTCACATTACCCTCACCTTTTTTTCTTGCCAGGCTGCACAGACATTACAAATTTTCAAGTGAATTGTGGAAATACATTCATAAATCAGGCCTAATTCCTCTGCCTGCTTAAGGGCTATTCTAAAGAATATTTTCCTTTGACCTTGTCCATGTTTGTCCTTCCATGGGCAGATGCATCTGATAATTCTACACAAACACAGATTCACACAAAATATTTTTGTGTCCACAGTAGGAATGGTAAGCAGGGACATTTGTTGAGAAATACAAGACCAGACATGTCTTTTAATACAGTGGCTACAGAGTGCTTTTCAAAGAGTTTTAAAATATCGCTATATTGCTCACAAACAGAAGGATAGTTATAGTTATTTTTGGCATGCCTCTAGAGCATATATAGAGGATATGTTGTTTTTTTAATACAGTACGGTGTTTTTAATCTGTGCTCCATGTAACTTCATGAAACCTCTTCCCTCTTTGTCTTTCTGTCTTTCAACCACATCTAACACACCTGCAACAATTTCTGGGATTTCGCTTGCTAATGTGCAGCCTGCTTTTGCTGCTATTGCACTCTGTGAATTGAGTGCGGGTAGGCTCTACAGCTCCGGGTAACATCCCTCAAAATCAGGCATCCCTCGTTTGACCGTATCCTCTTTTTGGTTGCCTTGCTGGTTTTGCTTTCCCGTCCTCTGCTTTTGACATCATGTCCTTGCTGGGAAATATTCGAAAGCTTATTCTACATAGCACCTTTCCCATTGCTCACACACATGGACCACGTTCCTCCTGCCTCTACTTTTAACTTACATGCAGCACATACATGCTTCACCCTGTTGTGGGAAAACACGACGAGACCAGCCCTCGCTGCAGCACTGAGCATCACGTCCCTGCCTTGGGATCCTTCACTTCTGCTTTGCCTCAGCTTCCCAACCCCTGGAAAGCCAAAGGCAGCACCAGGGTAACTCTGCTGACTGCACGTCTTCCTCTTTCATGCTTTTCTGTTGTCCCTGTCTCTCCATCTCTGTCTTGCGGGGTGTGAGGAATTTTCCTCCCTGGTACTACTGAGTGTAGTACAGAAAAAAGACTCAAATTTTCTCCTTATGTTCTTACTGAGCAGAAACTGTCCCAGTATTACTTGGCTCCTGGGAATAGAGATTTTTTTTTTGACTCTTCCTACACTCCTGATAGACATGGAGATGGACGTGGATGGACTTTTCTCAAGTATTTGTAAGGGCAAAAGAGAAGAGGAAGGGCAACTGGAGGAGCCAGCACAGATACCTGGTTACGAGAGGGCCCTCCCTTTCCCAAGGCAAGACAGGCCCAGGATGGGAAATACCTGCCCTGCTGATGGCACTATGTGGTTTCCAGTGGGAGATTCTCCTCCTTTCCTCTCCTTTTATTTATTACACCATGTCCTCCTGCAGGTGAAGGCTTCTTTTGCGCTACTCCTGTTACCGTCCTGTGGTCTGCCTGGCTTTTGAGGGTATTTGTCTGTCTCTGTTACTTAACACAGTTGGCTTCTGATTAGACTTTCTATTGTAGGTGTTGCTGATAAAATTTCAGCAGGCACATATGGACTCAGCTCTACATATATTTTACGCCAGATGCAGCTCTCTGGCTGTGTTGTTTTTTTTTTTTCCCCTTTGCTATATAAATGTGAGATCATAAGCAGTAGAGAAAGAAGGAGATGTTTCTTGGAAGACAGAAAAAAACCCCAGCACATAATCTCCATCGCAGTGCTTGTAAGGACTGTGTTTTATTATTATTATTTATTTAACGGGGGGGGGAAAAAAAAAGAAAAAAAAAGCTTTGCACACACCACACTCTACAATTTTATGAGATCCACATCTGGAATCCAGAGCATCTCAGGAATCAATCTATCAGGCCCTAGTCAATTGTAATAGTGCACCTGGGGTGAAATTCTGGCTCCATTAAAGTCAGCTGGAATTTTGCTATTGCAATGCAAAACGTGATGGCTGATGTAGGCTACTCCACATTAACTCTTGGGCAGAGTGAGATGGCCTGTAAGTCGCCAATATTTCCAGATTTGGCTTAACATTCAGGAAAAAAATGCCTCAATCCCATGTCTCTACACACAGTGAGAAAAAGTAAGAGTTATAATGAGGTCATAGCAATTGTACATTTGGCTGTTACTGGAATAAATGGTCTAAGTGCTCATGAACTTTCTTCTTTAGTAGAGGCTTTTAGGATTAAACAGAAATACTGTTTGTTGTACCTCAGGGTGTACATATATATTTTTGTGTGTGTGTATATATGTAAGCCATCCAAAATCCTGCTTATAAATATCTATTTCGCCGTGCTTTTTCAAAACCTTCCACTGGAAATGCATTTCCCACTGTAAATAGTATATCCCCATTACCTACCCATCAGTCAAATCAACTCATTTCTGAAATTCAATTAAAAGGGTCTCATTGCCATAAATCGAAAAGGATATTTTATTGTTACTTTGTAATTTGGAAGAATGAAAATTAAAACAGTGGCTCTGATGGAAAGAAATGGCTACTAAATCATAATGATATTTTGCAGTTTATCTGCTCATTGCCATTTTATTTCAGCTATTTCAGAATGGAAGGACGATGAATTGACTTGCACACTTTATACTAGTTTTATTTATTTTTTTGGCTACTTCAAGCACTTGTCTAAATCTTTTTTATGATTGTTTATCTAAGTTTCTCCCAAATGTTTCATCAATTGCTATCCCTGTTCTTTTATTCCATACGTTAACTGCTTCCTGTGTATAAAAGACAGTTTGCTTAAATTCCTTTGGCTCTTGACCTATTCTTACCCTTGGCAGAGATGCTCTGTAATTTTGGTTGTTGTTGTGTTTTTTTTTTTTTTGCTGAGCATCAATTGAATTGTCTTAGTGTCAGATAAAATGAACAGAAAGGCCACATATGTGTCATTTAACTTGTGAACATGGCTAAAGATACAATAGATTTCATGAAATGCGTGCGAATTGGGGGACAACCAGAGGTTGAAATTGAAGTTTCTGTGCACTGGCTACTGATGAAAATTGAAGAGAATAAGCATGTTAAGAGGCATTTGTTATCAGCCACAGTGACTAGTAGTAAATAATAAAAATACTGCTTCTCTGAGGAAAACACAACGCCAAATCTATGACCCATCTTTCAGATTTAGCAGGAGTTTTACTAGGGGGGAGAAAAAGATCCATTTCAGTTACGTGCTGCTTCAGTATAGAGACTACAAAAGGCCAAACTCATTCTGTCTGGTTTCAACCCAAACTCAAAAGCCATAATGCTGAAAGTTTTACTTCAGCTGAACTGTTATGCATTCTGCCTAGAAATGTCTGTGGAAAAAGAAGAGGAAAAGATTGACTGGAAACCCAGCATAAAAATGAATTTACCACCTGGCAGAGTGAAAAATCACACATACCAAGGAAATTGTGTGCAAGGAGAAGAGATGAGACCAGGGCATATCTAATAAAAACAATAAATACAGCATATAGGTCATTCACAATATATACAGAAGGACTTCGGCCTCTTCAGTAGAATACTGTACATAATTAAGCTTTCATTTGAGTTGAATACAAACATTTGCAAGCATACACATATGTATAGCATCTCTACGCAATGAAAACATGGTTTTAAATTTAACTTGGAAGAAAGATTTATGCAGCCGGATCTCTTTGGTAAAAACCGGTGCAGACCCATATAATAATAATAACTGCCATAAGATTTGGTTATCTCTAGCTACCATGACCCTTGAAAGCAAAATCTTTGGGGATCAGATGGAACCCGTGAGACCTCTTTGCTAGGCTCCACATAGCAGGACAGTTCCTGTTGACTTTAATGGAAGCTGTGCCTAAATAAGGGCTATTACCCAGCTCCCAATGAGGAGACCGGTGTAACTTGGGTGGCTCGCAGTGCTCAGCACCACAGCTGAAGTCTACATTTCCCTTCCCTGCAAAGGTCCCCTCACCAGATGAGGCTTTTTCCCTTCCTTTGCTCAAAGATTAAACACAACAAAAGATGTTTTCTGTAAAGCGAGGTACGCAGCGCAGTTTTGCCTTCTCTCTAGCTGATGTACTAATGTGTAACTGTAGGGTTTAATTTTACTTTACATTAATCAAAGAACAATAAAGGCCATAAAAACCCCACTAAGAAGCATTTCAAGTTAAGATCCAAAGCTAAGTGCCATGGGATTTTGCCTATTGTCTTGTTTAGTCCCCCTGTAAAAAGAGCTAGATAGCCGGAGAAAGAAAGAAAAATTGAGCCCGTGTTTTTTGCATAGAGATGGAGAAAACACATAATAAATTAGGGGGAGGGAGGAGTGAAATAAAGGCCAGAGGTAAATGACGTTTAATTGTGTGAGCTGCTCTTCCTCTTGTGGTTCCTGCCAGCTGCTGCTGCTATTGCTACCTTCCTGTTTTAAGATGAAAGCAATGATGGTAGACACGTGCAGACACACAAAAGAACCTATTTGGACTGGTGTGTCAGCTCATCTTTATCAAATGTTGCACAGGTATATTTTGTTGCCATGCTTCATTACCCCAGAATGGCGTGCCTGAAATGTTTGTCTCTTCTATAAACCCAATAGCTTTCCCAGCAAGTCACATTTGACAGAGCAATAGACAGGTATTCGCTTGCTGGCATCCGTTTGTAAAGCCCGGGCAATTATATATATATATATATTATCCATATATACGTACACATATACACATACAGGGGAATATACACACACACATATATGCATGTGTATATAAACACAAGGAACATGAGGGGGAGATGTATTATTTTATTATTTGTATATAGAGAAAGACCAGACATGTATATATACCCTATAAAAGGGATACTCAGTACAAAAATGCATGCATACTTGTACAAAAATTAACAGACACTTGTAAAAAATTAATAAAAGAGAAAGTAGAATTTTAATACAAATTTCCTGATCAAAGAAAGAAAAAATTTTAGTCAGAAATACAATACTGGGAAAGATAGGTGGATATTCTCTTATGAATATTTTATTTATAGGGTTTTCAAATGGGGAAAAAACCCAAAATATGAGACACATCACTTTAGTCTGGAACTTATGTTAACAGTAGCCCTGTTCAAGAGAAGGAGGAAATGAGACTCAGAGGAAGAATAAAATGAAGCTGGTTTTTGGTTTTGGTTTTTGTTTTTGTTTTTCCTGGGGAAAAAAGGAGGAAAAAGCTATGAGGGGAGAAACCAGCCCCAGCACGTGCTTTGGGGCCCTTCTACACAAACAGCAAGCCATGAAGGATTTGCAGGCACATCTGCAGAGTGAGAGGAAGATTCAATAACAGTGTGGCCACCTTCATTAGTTTTAAACTAATTCACATGCTAATGCTCGGTGTATTACTTAAATATATCAGATTGTTCACCTGTAACATGATGATAATCTTTTCTTCCTTCGTAGGAGGGTGAAGCTGAGGGCTTGCGTGCTTCTCCCTGTCGAGCTCCTGTTCTAGATGTCCTGAAGATGTGCACACACCAAAACACGCGTGTGCTTGTAGCAGAGGAGGGAGGACTAACTACGCTGCCAAATCCTCTTTTAGATGGAAAGAAAGCTGCAAACCTGGGAATTGCGAGGTGGGTGCCACTTGCCCCGCTGTCCAGGGCGGAGGGCTAATGGCACGGAGGCGGATGGAGCCCAGATGTAACCACACAGGCCTGCAGGGTGGTTACATCCCAGCGCGGTAACAGCACTGAAATTACTTGATGGATACTATTTTCATTATTATTACTTTAATGCATCATTGTGGACACACCGTCCTGTACTGCAAAAAAGTAACGCAAGCAAAACACAAGCCTTATATAGGCAATTACATCCACTGTGGCTCAAAAAGAAGACAATTAGTGGAGTGCATTCCCCAGAAAGCCATCCGCAGAGGTCAGAGTTCGGGAGTAACATTTCCCTTCTCTCCTCCCAGAAAACTAGACATTAGCAGCATCAAATCATCCGCAGAGCACTCTAGCTAAAAGGAGAACATTATGGGTAAGTAACAGGCAATATAATTGCCTAAACAAACAGAGTTTAGACAGAAAGACTGTGATCCTAGCATTTCTAAAATGTGGTTGTGTTTGGCCTTTTTTTTTATTGGTTGGTTGGGTTTTTTGGTCTGTTTAGTTGCATATTTTCAGTAAGTTTTTGTTTGGTTTTTTTTGTTGTTGTTGTTTTGCTGGTGTCTGATGCTAAGACACAGCATAATACAGAGAATGCTGCCTTGATTTGTTCCCAAAGTTAAAATATGAATTTGCACTTTTTAGTAAAATGATAACGCACGCCTGCTAACAAGAAAATGAGAAGAAAAAATGATCTGGACTCCCAAATTTGAAAATTGTCTTCTTTTTTTTTCTTGAGTATTGAAAGCATTTGTGGAGCTAGCTTTTTCCCCATTTTGTATGTGCTAGTAATGCCCAACTGGAAGTGGAAGCGGCTTAGACAGCCTGCGAGAGGCTGTCCTTGCCGTCGGAGTGGAAAGCAGGCCAGAAATACCAGTGTTTCTGTAACTCCGGTAAATTTCCAGCCCATTTGAGCAGACAGACGTAGTTTGGATGGAGTTTGGCTCAGAGTTTTTGGGGCACTCGCAGTCAGAGATTCCTCCCTCCACTCCGACTGCTGTGTTGCAGCCCTCCTCCAGAAACACATGGGTGAGGTGCTACCTGTTACGAATGACTGCTAAGCAGCTGCTGCCTTTCAGTTCTTAGTTTGGTCGCCAGGGGCTGGCTCGTGTGAGGAAGGTCGCTTGTCCACGGCTGGGTTTGGTACAGTAGACCCAAGCCAGCTGGGGGTAGATCTCCCTTCTATGAGCACATCCAGCAAAAGGACGTGGTAGCTCTCGTGTAAGGCTGGCGGTAAACACGTTGCTTGCTGTGCTTGGAAGTTCACTCCATCATTAGTTTCTCGTGTCCCTTTTCATTGCAAGCTTTTCAGGATGCACAGTCAGCCCCCGCCAGCTTGTTCCCGGCACCGAGGCTGGGGCAACTGGTCTTGCTTGAGGCTGAGGCATTGCCATACTTTTTATGAGTAGTAGTAGTGTAATATTGCTGAGAAACTTGAACACACACACACATACACACCCCCACCCACACCCCCACCCACACCCACACACAACAACACCCTGCCCTTGATTGCTATGGGGGTTGGTGTCACTTCAGGAACCACTTCACACCAGTTCCAGGCTTGAGGGAGGTGCTACAACTTCCACTGCAGGTAACCTGCAGCCCTTTAGGATCCCTGCTATGTGTAAACTCATCCTCAAGTAACCTGCACAAAATTAGAAGCAGGGTGGTTACGGGAACAGGGGGGAGATGATGGGCTGAGGGGTCGGGGGAGCTGCTGAGAAGAAGGAGCAGGTTATGTGAAGCTGTAGGGTGGGTAGGACCTTTGGGTTAAAATTACAGTACCCCCTGTGCTTAGAACCAACACCATGGGGATTTTCTTTAATGAAAGGCTATATAGGTCCCGAGTTTTTTGAGGAGATTTTAAAAAGCAAGCAGTAGTTGAAGCACCGGAATCAAAGGCAGGGGAGCAAGAAATCTGTGGGTGCCTTGCAGCTTGTTGGTCCAGTGTAAAATACTGAATACAACTGGTGGGGTGAGATTCAGTTTACATTACCTGTATATTAACTTCCCTTTAATGATACCTCTTGTGGTTAGATTTTCAAGGAGACTGACAGGAATTGGTGTGAGCCTGTTCCTAGGCGTAGCTAATGGCAGAACCGGGTCTGCGAGTGGTTAGTCATCAGCCCTGCGTCTGACTTCCACACGTGTGTGCATCTAATAACAAAAACGTGTGTCGATAAGCAGCATTTTATGAAAGAATTATTTGCTTAAAATATTATTTTGGCTTAACATCTGCATGTGGATTGAAAACTGGCAGAGCAAAACAGGGTAATTTTAAAAGGTATATGACAGTATAAAGCTGGTGTGAGGGAACCTGCTGGGACAGTCGTGGTGAAATCAGATTGGCAGAAATAAAGGTTGACCTATTACTTGGAAGAAAAAGGCCAATTTATAACTGTGTTATGGTACTGTGTTAAAATGGTATTTTTAACTCACTTGGTTTACTTATTTTAATCTGAAGGCTTGGAAATCTTAGAAAATTAGAAGTCATTTTGGTCTCTCTGGTTTTGCTTGGGTATTTTGGCTTCTTCAGGTTTTTTTTGTTGTTGGTTTTGTTTTTTTTTTTTTTTTTGTAAGGCAATGCAGGTGAGTAAGCTCCAAGAAAATGAAGTACCAGGGAGGGGGCAGAAAATAGTGTCTGTTATTTCATGTAGCCAGAGAAAGAAGCAACACCTTGGAAGTGAATGATAGATATTATTATAAAAGAGTTGTAGCTCAGGGCAGGTGAGTGGTGTGTTAATGAGGAGCCACCTCCTGCTTTCTGACAGATGACTGTCATTGTTCAAATGCTGCCATCAGATTGATTAATAACTGGGTCATCCTGCCCTGCAGTTGAGTAGACTGTCTTCATTCTTCTGCTGATTTCTCTAATCTGCTGACCTGGAGATGACCCAATAGAGGTGGAGCTGAGATTAGCATTTCATTTCTTGTAGAACAACAAGAAAAAATTCACGAGGAGGAGGAGGAGGGGGGAACACTAACCAAAAACTCAAAGAATGCTCCTGTCCCCAGAGCAACCCCCAAACCTATTCAGCATGTGCAAGAGCAAAAGTCCCTGCTTTATGAATAGGCGGTTTTAGTATTCAAGACATTTATATTTTTAATAAAGATTTAAATCGGTCGTGTTCATTTCTGCAGTGTCAGCTTAACCTATATGGAAAGATGTATAAGGTCTCTTCAGAACACACAAAGGAATGTAAAGACCTGTGTATTGAGGGGCAGGGGAATGAGCTGATATAACATAAAAATGCTTGCTTTGCCTTAATGTCTCTTAATGTTCACTAAATTCACTATTAAAAGACCAAATAGTAAACAGCATGCTTTGACAAGTGAAATACAGGCATATTATCCCAGATGACTGTTATTATGTGGAAAGAATGGCAATTCTCCTTCAAGATTTGTGTAATTTTCTCTCTTTTCTTGATTTAAACTCTTCTGAAAGCAATGGCATGGTGAGTTTACCTTTTTCCTTGTCATATGTTGGCAAGGTGTGATGGCTCTCATCTGCTTCGGGGGCATGGAGCACAATATAATAGTCAACTTGAGCCAGAGGGATCCTTGTAACTAATTAGGATTCAATTTTCAGACTTTTTGGAACATTGCTTTGGCCAAAAGTTACATGAAAATATCCTTCAAATAGCTTGTGAAATTGGCTCATTTCTGGCACTCTTTTAAAATTACTGATCCTTCTATTACATGGACCAGCTCCGCAATTTAAGACTTTTCTATTTAAATGCAACATTTATAACATTTTACCAGAATACCCTTTATTCCTTCCATCTTCCTGGAGGACAAGGTCCCCTCCCTCCTCCTTCCTCATTACTCACAAAAAGCAACCAAGCCTTTCTACCCTGGGACTCCACAACAGAGCAGAACGCTCTTATGGGATTTAGCTAATCAGGTGTATAGACCTAGAAGCGCTTCCATTTGATCACGTGTACTCTGTTCCTGCGTACATGCCGTGTAGAGTACCTCTAGCTCAGTTAAAGCATTAGGCCACTTCTGAATTAGTTGTTTTGTTTCTACAGAGGACAACCTTCCCTTTTTAAGTCAGGCTTATGTTTTGAGATATAAGTAGTGAGAAGCCAAAGCCAGTAATTATCAGCTTCAAGATCAGCTTCAAATCTCCACACTACAGTTTGGAATCATGATTTGTGTTTTAAACACGCTCGGCCTTCCAGCACGCAAGATTGCTTTATGCTCACAAAATACATAACTAGATGCTAGAACAGAGCAAAACCCAGTAGAAGAAGAAAGAAGAGGTTTGTCGAAAGAAAAACATAGCCAGCTGCTCATTTTTAATACTTAGTATCTGTAGCCATTTCTTTACTGTGGAGTCCTTTTTGAACAGTTATCTCTGTCTGCAGAATGTTCCTTAAAACAAGAAAGAAAACTTTGATGTAGATCAGCCTCTAATAATTAAGGTGTTTTGAGCACGGAAGATTCCAAATAGAAATGCTAAATTGGTTCCCCTTTACCTAAAGCTGCGTCTGGAACGTATTCACCACATCCTGGGCAACGGCTATAACCTGGTGCTTCATTCCATGCTGTGAGACCACCTCATGCCCCTCCATGCAGCCTCAGTAAACTGGCGTTACTTTTCCAGTAGCTTCAGCTTGGAAAGATGAGATCTGCTCATTAAAGACCGAATGGATGCAAAATGTTGGGGTAGGCGTCGCTGTCCTCTTGTGCAGAACAGTGTGCCCCAAAATCTCTTTCAGTTTGTGCAAAAGGGCAACCAGGGGGTTCTTCTGCTATTCTAAGAATAATATTTAGCATAGGCTGCCTGAGAAAGTGGCTGCCCCTGGAGTCCAGGAATTAGCACATTATCGGGAAGCACATTTGAAAGGGTCCCTTGGAGTTCCGCGAGTGGAGGTGAGCTGCTTCTGAGCCCCTTGAAGTAACTGCCGTGGAGATTCTCCATTTAGCTAAAGCACACTGTTAAATCAATTCAGCTACATAGGGCTATGTTTGAGTAACTTTAAAGGTTGGCTTTAAACCCATAAAAGCCAGGAAATTCAGGGTTAAGGCTGAAAATCCTGGCTGCAGCTCTGGTCTCAGCATAAGGCCTTAAGCCAAAATAATAACAATAGTGCAAAAAATTTTGCATTAAGGCTGCAGTGGCATACTAGATTTCAGACTCCACTATGGCCTTTTTTCTTTACAGCGCTCCTCACTCACTTTTTTTTTTTACTCTCTTCCGTTACAGCAAACACTTCTCAAACACTCTGCTTCAGATACCTGAGGTAACTGATATCTTTCCGTACGTGGAACTGGTGATATCACAGTAATGTAGTCGCTGTGAAATGGCAAATGTAGTCTTTTCAGCAATGTCCACTAAAAGACGCTTAAGATTACTATCTCAAGACTTGTATTGACAAACTGGTGTGCCGTTGTATCTGAAAACTGCTTTTTTATGCTATCTAGTTGAGCTCCTTACTTAAACCATAACTCAGAAAGGAGGAGATCATCTAAGAGTTCCAGAAGGCAGCAGAGAAAAAAGAAGTTTTCAGGGAGAAAGCTAAGTTGCAGGTGGTGGAAAACAGGAGGCTTGTCTGCTTTCAGTGGTGGGATAGAGTGAAGGAATGGAAAGTCACTGGGCAAGCAGGAGAAGAGCCAAGGTGTAGGCTGCAGAGGATTTGTGAAAAGGATTCAGAATAATCCTGGATCCCATTTAGATCAATGACAGAATCCCCACTGACTCCAAGTGGGTCAAGATTTCAGCTTCAGATCCCCAAGTTCACAAACAAGATGGTCAGAGTGGATTTCATGTACTGGCAATCTTGTGGTCCCTCTCTGCTTCTTTCAGCTCCCTTTACTGTAAAGATTTTTTTCAAAGAAATATGGAAAAGAAACTTAACACATGATTTTATCCTTTCATGTCTTCCAAGATGGTTTGTTTAAGCTGACGCTTTTTATATGAGCATTGCAAACACTAGCTAAAATGGTGAAAAGGGGGACAGTGCGTGGAGCTGAGCTGAACATTGGAGTCTCTTATAGTAACTAGCTAAGTATTTGTTGCTGGTTTCATGAGGAAATTGATTTGGCATATTTAACGTTGTTTCTTTATTTTATAGGTAATGGACTATTCCCATAGCTCTGTTATAAAATAGTGCACATATATATATATATCTATCTCACAGATTTACAACTCTGCTGTTTCACTAGGGATACACTTAATGTGGTATAAGTCTCTGGATATGACAATTAAATTCACATGACCCACAGGCTACCTCACAACCCAAAATTGCCCTTTGCATATTACAAGAGAATAGTGATTACCCTCTAATCATTTGTTAAATCTGCTTTTCCAATGAAATTTTGTCTTTCCAGAGCCTAAAAAAATGGAAGGAAAAAATCTGGTGTTTGTAAGAAAAACCAGTAATGTCGCAGTGCCCATCATCTGTACTTCTGTTAAGTGTGCTCAAAAGGCCAGTATCACATTTCTTCCCCATCACAAACTTATTGAAACAGGAGAACCTTTTGTTCAGAAGAATCTTATATGCATAAGTGTCTAAGTAACTTTGTAAATGGATAATTTGGTGTGGTGAATAATATTGCACTGAACTAGCAATGCATTAACATGGTTGTTATGTGTATTGGTGTCTTGTGCCAGATAAATATGAGTCTCAGTCCCAATGCTGATAAAAGCAGTCTTCCTTTTTTTGAACTGGTAATAGGGTGTGGATGAGCAAATGTAATAGTGGGAATCTAAGTTCTGAATTTGCCATCACCTTGTGGTTTTGGAGAGCCCAAGTTCTGGAGAAATTCAAAGTTTTACGCGGTCACTGATTTGTTACAACTTTTTTCTATCATTGCCATAAGATGGAAGTGCAAGAGCATGGTGTTTTCTGCATTACACTTGAAATACCCAGAGTCTCTAAAACAAGAGATTGAGGCTTGGCTGAGTCAACTCAACATTTCATTTTACTGAAGCAGATAAATACACTTTCATTTAATTTACTGTGGGAAAGTCTTTAAAAGCCAGGTCCCATGGCACTTTTCGTGGTAGCAGATTTCTGCACCTGGATTTTTGGCCAAGGTTACTGTGCACTAGCTGTCCCCTTGACTGCCATTCTTCATCCCAGAGGTGACTGAATTTCAGTGATGGGTGAAGTGATTTTTCTGTTTTGACTTAGGATATCTTTGGACACAAAGCCTAAAATAAATGTGAGATATAATTAAACACACAGGGTAGAATTTTGTATATGGGGGAAGGGGTAGACAACCAGTCCGTTTCAAACTAACTTAAAAAGGAAGAATATTAAGCCATATTTTCCTTCTTCCTCTGTGTGTGTAACTATTTTTCAGATGAAAAATATTTTATTTTTCTAAGGTACAAGCGAACTATCCCTGCCTCAGCAGGTCTTAAAATTAGTAGGAAGATCTCTTCATCTCCTGACATGCAAATAAAATTGTTTTGTTGTCCTGTCTATCTCAGGTCTAACTATGATGGGCTTCAGTTTCCCCAAACATGCAATTCATGACCAACTGAAGGGCATCGCCAGTGCCCAAAGTACCAGACTGGCACCCGCTAACAAGGGCTGTGAGGCAGAACATTGAATCCTGCACCAACCTCCGAATTTCGCTTTCATCTTTGACTTGCAGCTTAGATCAGTGTCCATGCCTTCGCAGCCTTTACAAACAACAATGGGAAAGAAGCTTGAGTATTAAAAAGTAAAGGCAAAAGTGCCAGTTCTCGTTGGGTGAAACTACTCTGTTCCGCAGGCTTGTTTGGGACTGAGCCAAGGCTGTGAAATCTGAATATGGTTTTTGACCCTTCTCATAACTACAGAGGAGAAATGGTCTGCCGAATAAGCACGGGACTCAGGAGAGTTCCTTGCTCTTTCATGAACTACCTGTGTTACACTGGGCAAATTCCCTATGGAAGTATGCACCAGCTCCCTGCGTGGAAGAAAGGGATGGAATAGCATCTCCTTAGTCTACAGAGGTGAGGAAAACCACACTAAATACACTGCACCTTTAGACTGGGATGAGGAGGGACAAATGAAAGCCTATATTTAGAATTTTAATGCTAATGTGACTAAGATTAACCTCAGATTTCGTCTGGGGTTTTCAGTTGAGATCAGCTACAGCTGCAACACCTGGATCATAGTTTCACTAGAGTTTGGGGCTTAGGGGAATCAGACTGCTTTGGCAGGGGGGCCCTGACTCTAGTGTGGAGACTTTTTCACTACATTGGCCCAGCGTCTTCCAGGCTGGCCCCTCTGTTACTCCATTTTCATGCCGTGGCTGATGTTGTGATGGGGCAAAGCTGGACAATACAAGCAGATCTCAACAGAAAGATTCAAGGTCCCCTAACCAAGTCATTCTTATGCCTACATACTCACATTCATGGTACATCAGGAACTCACAGCAGTCAATTTTTCAAAGCAGTGCTAAGAACATATATTTCACATTCGTATCATTATCATTACAGCAAATATGAATGAGGAAAAAGGGAGGGACACCCAGAACACAAGCCTGCTATTAACCCTCCCACCTCAGTTTTCTTTTTCTTGAACGTGAATGCAACTTGAAGCATTCTTTTGAGACATTTTGAATTTAACCCCAAACTCACCCTCTCAATATTGTATTGTTGGTTCACAGTAAGAAATCAATCAAAACCAGACATCCCTTAGCTGGGGCCTGTTTAGCACAAAGTCCATTTTCACCCATCGGCACCTGCAAGGCAATGTCAGACTGCAAGTTCCCTCATCGTCCTTGCCACATGACTTGCCAGCACATGTGTTATGAGTTTTTAACTCTTTCTGCCCTCACTCTGCAGATGTTTGCGGGAATCCATTCGACATGGAATTTTTCCTTACCTGCCCATGCTGAGCCTTTGCTGCTGGTGGGAGAGTCTGATTTCTCTCCTCCAGTGAAGAAGGAAAGAACCTCCCTTGGTGGAGAACTGAGGGGTTTTTTTCTGCCTAAAACTTGTCCTGTCCTACCAACTTGCCCTGTTTAGGCCCCACTAACAGCAACCCTGTTAATGGCCCATCATATTTCCCACCTCCGTTCTGTATCACGGACACTACTGTGCTGCCAACTCTGCCTCCTGAGAGAGAAAATGGAGTGCAGGCAGCAAAGTAGCACGGGGTGACATCCTCCTTGGCAAAGCCCCATAGCTGCCTGCCCAGCCTTGCCCTCTGGTCAATTGATTTGGGGTTGCCAACCTGCTTAACAGACTGGTTTTGATCTGAAGCAATGTAGAGCTGAGGCACTGAAGACACAGCTCAGCCTGAATCCCCAAGCCGAAGCCTTGGTTTTGGTAGCCAGGAGGCTGGCACCATGTGGGTGAGTGGAACAGGTGCAGCACCAGTGGGGGCACCCACGTGAAGCCATCCCCACTGCCACGCTGTCAGGCTGCAGTTGTCCAGGGGGAAGAGTCTGGAAGGGCTCATGACTCAAATATCTTGCAGTTCAGACCTACTGTTCTGTGGTCTGTAAAAGCCTCCCTAGCCTTCTAAAACACTAGTGTACAGGTGGATCTCTTCTCCAGGACATCAGAGTTCCTTGGTGCAGGACCCTTCTAATACCAGGAAATACTCTATTTATCCCCCTTAGTGGTGGGGAAGCTGGGACAGGAAGACAGCAGGGCCAGGATTAGTGCTGGAGAGCTGTGAGAGTCCTACCTCTCACCCAGCTGCCTCCACCCAGCGTTGGCTATGCCCCAGCAGCTCACCGGAGGTTGATCTCAGCCTGGCTCTTGTCCAGCTGGGGGGTCCATCTGAGCCCATGGCAACAGCTGATGGCGGGCATGGGTTACGGGATCTGGACCTTGTGTTGCACCAAAATACGGCATAGGTTCATTTGCAAGAATTGAGCAGGAATATTTCAGCATTGGCACTAGTTACTGACAGGCTTTCAGAAAAGAGATTTTTCCCACCTGCATGTTATAAAACCATAGTAAATGGAAACTGTAATCTCTCGACATTAAACAAATGAGGAAGCTGCATTCTGAAACTCATAAGTCACCACCAGCCTTTACCAAATAATAACAATTGCATTGCTGATAGCCCTGTCTCTCGCTGTTAGCACGCTGAATGACAGGGAGTAGTGTGTGCTAGTGAGAGTATCTCATTTGCTCCAAGTACTGCAAGCATTCCTGCAAATCCACAGAGGCTCTTGATAATCTTTTGCAGGTGGTCAGATTTTAAATAATAGAAAAAAGTGAAGTAACTTATTAAAACAGGAAGATAAGCATTTCCTTTGTTTATTTTCTATTCATTTACTAAAGCAATGCATCTTATTTGTGTCACCTATTAGCTGGTTTTGTAAAAGCCTGATGGATTGATGAATTTTTTTTTTTAATTCTGATTCGCAACTCCACAAAACCCTATCTCTAGCACAGAGAATAGACTGGAGAAGCAAGATAACTACTCTCCCAACAAGGCCTGATAGCTTCTAGAAACAATGACAGTAAGATTTAATCTGAATAAGTAGCAAGATTTTAAAATGTGGGATAGAAGTAGTACAGATAAATACCATTTTTTCCCTGCAGGTATGCACAAAGGGACAGGCTGCCTATTGGTAATTACTAGAAGATTGCAATCCAGTTAATGTGGCCTCTGGACCTGTACCTGATTCACATACAAAGGAAACACACAGACATCGCATGTTCAGGAGGCCGTGCTCAAATCTCCTTTAAAGGACTGTGACTTGGGTACAGAGAAGTCTCTCCATCTCTAGTTTAGCTCTAGAGTAAACACTCTGGTTAACAAATCTGCCCAAGCCAGATGATCTGATACAAGAAATACATGGATGGAAAATATACATGCAGTGATCGACTTTTCCCCTTCTGAATGCTTAAAATATTACCCTCAAAAATATCCACCTCACCTTCGTGAAAAAGGTCCATTGGACAGAATCTTCAGGGTTTCTGTTTAGTTTGCGTTTCCTTTTATTCAGCAATCAGCTATCATGGCAAATTATTTGGGAGCATGGTCTTCTCCGTGACCAGGGAAGGAATGGTTGGGGGTGGATTTTGCATGTGATAGTCACAGGTACATGCCTTTTCCACTATCACCTTGCTGTATTATAAACTTGATCAGACCTAACGCAGTCATCTTTTTAGTCTTTCACCTAACATGCGATGCACCTAACAAAATTCATTAGCTGAAGTTTATGCCAGAAGTTGGTTAAGAATAATGTTTCTGGGATAACCAGGCTAGAAAAGGGAAGCAGGCAGGCTTTGAAATTTATGTTGTATTAAAAAAAAAAAAAAAAAAAAAAATCAGACTTAATTCTCTTGTGATAGATATACCTTGGGACACAGATAAAATGCCAGAAGTTTTCTCCTTTAACTAATGATTTTGCAGAAAAAGCCCTTTTTTCTTGCAATTTAGTCATGAAAGAAAGGATAGAGATGTTCATTGCTTGCTCTACTAATTTTTCCAGAGATTTGAGTAATATTTGAGAGCCCTGAGACAGATTAGCTTCTCTGAGATTTACCTGGACCTTTGCATACTGATGCCAAACCAGTATATTAAAGTGTTGGTGTTAAGCAGAGGCTGGCAACCTACATTTGAGAAGTCATTTCCTCAAGACCATCAAGCACTTGGGGCCTGTTAAGATCTTTCTTACTTCTTTCTGTTATCATGTGTCATCATTTGGTGTTATATAGGACGCTCTGGGAAGGTGAACCTAGGGCTGAAGGTCAGGCCCTCACTGGTGAAGCAAAATTGTTACTGCCGCTTAGGTGTATGTGGGAAATCAATATGGTTGCTAAACTGTCTTTTCTTAAGCAGGCTGCTTAAGTAGCCTTTCCTCCACCCCTAATGGCAAGCAACCTTCAGTTAATTAATCTACAAAGCCATGAATATGTCTCTCTCTGTCCCTGTGATTGATCTATATACCTGATAGTGCATGCTATTAAATTCCATGTTTCCTGGTTTTCCTGGTCACCTCGAATGAAGGAAGCCCAATTTGGAAATCGTTGCTGTGGAACTGGAAAAGGAAAGCAGGAGAGCGTGCCTCCTTTGTGACTATCGTTACTAATTTGTCTTTAGGACTGGATTATTCTTAAAAAGTCTTAAATGGAAAGACTAGAGAGTGATCTTTCCAACTTTGTTGCTTGATCTGGGATAGGCACGAGCTCTGTTTGCAAGGCAGGAATTGAAAAAACCCTGTTTGGAAAAGACAGCTACTCACATTATGACCTGAAACACGGGTCAGAAAAGCCAGCAAGCCCGTGAATACCTCTGGAGGAGGCATCTGCATGTGGTAGTGTAATGTGGGGGAAGGAAAAGCGGGAAAGATCATTTAGGATGTTGAATGTATTAAACACATATGTTTAATATGTGCTGTACCTTTTCAGCAGATGTGGTGAAAACCTTGAGGTCAGGAAGGAGAAGTCACCTCCTACTCTAATTAATATTTTAGATTTGGTTAGACAACAAATGTTGTCTGGAGTGATGAGACGAACAATAATGCAGCTCTGCCGATCCTGTGGCTTTCTAACACTGGTCCTCACCTGAAAGGAAACTTCCCCATTCTGCAGAATAAAGGACATAATGCTGTTTCAGCCATTTTGTATTGTCTCCTGATCTGGTCTCTTATAAGTGTTATTGAGGTCAGTTTTAAAAATGGGCTTTTAAAATGCTTCTTTTCGTGATGTCTCATAATTAAACTTCAGCGAATGAGTTGAGCGATAACAGGGGAGTTCTGGTCTGTTTTATGAGGCAATACTCTAGTTCCTGAGTGGGTGAACCAGGAGACCTTTCTCTCTTATACAGGAATTGGGTAATTGCTGGGAAAAACAGTCTCATGCTCCTCTTGTTGGTGTACTGTGAGCTTTTTAGCATAAAGTAGCTGGGCCCTCTCTAAATAATGACTTTCATGGAAACGCTGGTTCCCGAAGTTGTGACCTCCATGCAACTGGGATCACAGCCTGGGTCCAGATCCAGCCTCCACAGCTGGCCAGCCTGGCTGCGGCTGCCCAGACCTCTGGATCTAAATGCTCAGGAGGTTAGAAGATTAGAGATTTTTTTGTAACTCAGACTCGCTTCTAATTAGAAATGAAATACCAAAAATAGTTTTTAGGGAAGGAAATGGAAGCCTAAAAGCAAAATGAAATTAAAGGTCAATCTTCAACTTAGCAGGCTGATGCGGAATGTGGATTTAATAACACAAAAATCCGTTCTGAGTAGGAGAGAAAAAATATCAAAATTACTGGATAGGTAAAAGACAGAATGGCTTAATATGTAACAGCATCCTCTGAAATATAAGGCGGGGAGAAAGTGTGAGTGAGTTCAATAACTTTAAAAAAATAAATAGAGCTAATAGTTGAGAGGCACTGCAAGAGAGACTGGCTACACTTGAATGCATCTACAGTGAGGTAAAGCAGCAATGGAAAATTAAATACAATATAGAATCAAATTTTGAGAATACAGTGGTTTTTAAAAGAACAAAGAAAGAAACCTGCTCCATGGAATTTAATTTGAATGACTCTTGCTTCCTTATAGCATTTAAGCAAACCCAGTACAATTTTGCATACACAGCTCAAAGTAATCAGAAGATGATTTATTAGGTTTTTAAATATTTCTAGGTTCTTTTGACATTTTGATATTATTTTCCATACCTATACAGTTGTTAGTCCAGAGAGCTTTTAGATACCAAACCTTTAAGCAGGCTTTAAGTAAGTCTGAAGCCAAAAGAACATCATTATTTACCTTTATTTTCCTTTAAGGACAATTCAATCTTCCTTTCACAGTTGGTGCGGCAGCATTAATAAATTCTGAATTCTCTGCATTCGAGACAAAGCTGTCATTGCTGCCCAGTATTTTGGGTGATAGGAATTTCCCAGCTCTCATGCTAAGCCACAGGCTGCAGCCTCATGAACGTTTTTGCTGTGGCCTGTTAAACATCCCTCCCTGTTCCTAGGCAGGGCAGATAGCCAGCGAGAAGTGATGAGTGGTTTTCATGGTAAGGAACAATACGTGAAGACTTTCCAAATTAATTTAACATTCGCAAGGAATGTTGTTGGCTGCATCAATTTAAGATACGTTGGCAAGCAGGAAATTATTTTCCATGTAGATGATGTTTCTATCCCTTCCCCCTCCCGAGGACCCCTATGGTGAGAGGGAGGAAGAGAGGTTTTGTCTTTGAGTGAAATCTAATTGTGGTGCGTGGTCAGGGAGGGGAAGGGTCAGGAGAAGGCCAGCAGCATGAGCCTCCACGGCAAGCCACGAGACATCTCCTGGAAAGAGCTGACCCTGGTGGCCCCTCCGGCACCCTTGGTATCCGGGTCTCACTGCAGGGCCATGCTGGCCTCAGGGAAGGAGGTGGGAGCCAAGCTGGTGGAAAAACATTGCTCCCCGCTGCACTCTTTGGAGATAGGCTTCGGGTCTCATCCTCTGCCTGGGCTAGACTCACTAAAAACTTCCTGGTTTATATGGTTTTAGTTCCTTTCTCTTCCCAGTGGGTCTTTCAGGGTTTGTTAATTAAAAACATCTTACAGTGCTGCTGTGATTTGCCACAGTTTGTGAGTTTTCCGTTCCTGAGCAAAGTGAACATCTGCACACCACTGACAAGCCACCATGGACACAGCTGCCATCTGTACAACAAGAAGGCTGGAGTACTTCTCCTGGTGGCCAGGGTTTCAGGCATGACTAAACCTAAAAATGAAATGGAAAGTGAGGTTAGCTGGAGCTTTGCAAGGTGAAAACAGGAGAGGCTCAAAGAAAAGGAGCTGGGTGCAGAAGGTCCAAAGTGTGGAAATCACAAAGATCAGGTGTGAAATATCCTGAGATTTCTAGGGGCTGTTTTATGATGGATTTTATCTCTGAACTGTATGGAAGCAATCCCATACTACAGTGTTAGGGGTGACATAAAAGCCTCGGTCAATTGGATCAAGAGTATTTAAGAAATTTTAAGGAAATGTGATGTGGAAATATTAGGAAAATGGATAATAATCAGAAAGTCATTTACAGTTTATATGCAGTATATACTTTCCTGCTGCACTTTGTCATGTAGAAAATACAAATCTCTGGATACCTATGTTATTCCTGGTCATCCAGTTCCTGAAAATATCAACAAATATTACACAAACCCCCTATTTCCAGACCTTGGTCCTTAATCTTATTTCCTCCTTTCTTCCCACCATTCCTGTAATTCTTGTCCTTATAATACTGCGATTGCAGTGCAGTTTAAATAAACTCCGTGCTCTCTCAGGAGCTTTGCATTTACTTCTTGGCACCCTGTGGCCCATGAAAGTTTCTTAAATTGGCAGTGGGAGCATTTCATTTCAGGGAGACCTAAAAACGTCAAGCTCAATTCAAATGTGCAATCTGGTGCCAGCATTTGCACACCTGGTTAAATCAGCCTTCAGGTAGACCATGAGACACGACTTTCGTTCTTACTATGATAAGCTATAAATGTTAAGGTTAGTGAAAAAAAAAATCTACTGAAAAGTGACATGCTTCATGTCAAGAAGTTCAGCCCCTCTGAGTGACTGCAGTTTAGGGCTCAGACCTGCAATTGAGTTACTGCAGTTTAACGGGTTACCATGCATCAGCTAAGCTGCAGAAACAGTCCGCATGTGTCCTCCTCGCCTTTGACAAATGTAAGGTGAT
Organism: Burhinus oedicnemus; assembly: GCA_008921705.1. Taxonomy (NCBI): domain Eukaryota; kingdom Metazoa; phylum Chordata; class Aves; order Charadriiformes; family Burhinidae; genus Burhinus; species Burhinus oedicnemus. Next base: position 738,884 of record VFFE01007108.1, on the reverse strand, counting down.
TTGACTTAGCTTAATCTATTTTCATTGCAGGCTAAATTGAATTACCTCATATTTATGATGGGCTATAAGGGCACTCAGAGAGAGTTATCTGGGTTCAACTGATCTCTGGTAACTTGCTTAGCCATGGTAGCTTGACTGTGGGGATAAACCCTGGGCCACCTTGCGCTCATAGGAGAGAGCTGACGTGAACTTCAGCGGACGCAGATTTATAACTCCCGATGAAATAGTTTGGGATGTGGTAAGCCATTGACGGAATGGCTGGAATTGTTTTTTAAAGGAATAGAGTAGCTGGCAGGGCACTTTCTTAATGGGTTTCTGATCCTGGAACATAGTTTCCTTCCCCAGTCTTCAGAGCCTGTATTGGTTTGAGCTCCCGCAGCACAGAGGCTTGCCTTTCCTTTCTTCCTCAGGTTTTTCAGGCAGACATTTGGGATAGAGCTGGGCTGAGAGCTTTAACTCCCTGTGGGGTTCCTGTGAGGGTGCTTCGGTAGAGTAAATTAGTTTTAAATTTGGTTGTTCTACCATAACCTAAGTATTCTTAACTGAATTGTAAATTTAAATGTTAAGTGTTGCACTGAATGTTTAAATAATTCTAAAAGCACTTGGAGCATGGGATAAGTGCTGTAAAAATCTAAATAAATGAGTAAATTAGTTAACAGCATATGTGGTAATGCAAACTGCTACATGTGTGCAAAGAGGAAGAGCTGTGCTCGAAATGGTTGCCAGAGCTTAAATTTCCTTGCTACACGCGAAACCTTTTCGCATTAGCAGGGTGCGCTTTTTCACGTTTAGCCTCCTGTATAACTGGGAGAAGAAGATGAAGTTGGCAGTTTAGACTGTCAAACAGAGGTTTCAGCTCAGCAGTGAGGTTCAAAGAGATTAATTTGAACTCGGCTGTTTACGTTACTGATCTCGTACCAGCTGGGTTTGTGGCATTAAGATGTCAATAGTACAACAGAATTTAACTAACAGTTTCATCATTGACATCATCTTTTGAAGGTACAGATGATTGCCTCCTTATGTACTGGGACATATTTCTTTAGGACAGGCCTTTTTGTATGCTTTCATCCAGGAGGGAGAAGAAGGAGCGGGAGGTGGGGAGGGAGCCTTGAAGTGAAGCTAATTAGAAAACATCCTAGTACATAAGTGGTTTGTTTAAGCAAGTTCCAGCAAAAAGGTGCCCATTTCCACATGGCACAAAAAGCCTTATTTTTTCTTTTCCTCCAAGTTCCCCTTCTTTCTTTCAACTGGCATCTGTACAGAACAGCTAAGGTAATAATAAACTGTCCTATGTGTAGTGGCATTATTATTTTTAATGGTTCAACCTTGAATGGAGTAGCAAAGCTACTCGGAAGGGCAGGAAGAGTTGATAATGGAGCTTCTTCCACACATACCCCCTGCCCCCCAACTCCATACAATAAATATTAATCAAAGGTAGATGCAATGTCTTTCGCTGAGGCTCTTTTGGTAACTCTCTTGGTCCAACGCAGGCTGTGTGAGGTTCAGACTTGGTTAAGATGTCATTGGCTTGGCAAGCTGATCACCAGTGTTCTTAAAAGTAGAGGAAAAGAAAGGATAGAAATACAAAAAGTAAAATAAAATAAAAAGAATGCATCTGGCTTACGGACTTGAGAAATTATTTCAGTAGGGGAAATGGTTTTATTAATAAAGCAGAGTTTTGGTCTGTTCTGCTTACAGGATTGGTCCCTTGTCGAACAGGCTTTGCTACTGTCCGTCGGTGCTCAGGAGCATGGTGGGGGATGCAGGTGAAGAGGGGGAATGATAACCTTTTGGGGAAAATAAATAAAGCAACGCCTAAATGTGAAATAGTTTTGCTTTACAAAAATAACGATACAGCAAATTTTGACTTAAGTGTTTTCTAAGAGTCTTTTCGCCCTGTGCTATATTGGCTGCTGTACCCCCTTGAAACTCTGCGCCTTTGAAGGAAATCACAATGTAATCCTTCGGTTCAGCACGTATTGTCCCTTAATGACAGGCATTACATTTGCACAGTACCATAAATCAAAGCTAGAGGCTGTTTTAAATAGGCTGCAGATGCATGTGGACGTTGGCTTTCTAAGTGGCACTTTGCTGGAGAGAGGAAGGGGGAGCTACCCCACCGCGGTGGCTCCAGGTAGAATAGGGCCAGCAGAGGGGGTTCCCGTTTCCACAATATTTTCACTTAGCCTGGGATTTAGCTCTACATGAAGACCTGTTTAGCAGAAGGAAATGCTTTTTGACTACGACCTCTGAAGGGTTTAATTGGGATTTAACTATTCCTATTTTTTTCACTCCATGTGGGAGTCTGGAGCTCCGTTTACAAGGTGTGTCATATCCTCTCAACCCCAGAGTCCTTCTCCCCCTCCTTTCTTTTTATGTTCTGGACAAATAGGCAGAAAGATACTTTTAAAGCAAATGTACATAGAAAACCCCACAATTACTGTCCCTGATTTCGCTGTGAAAACTTTACAACAGCCGTACTGAAAAATCTTCCCCTACCCCTCCTACTCCTTCTAAGAGAACGAAAAAATCCATCAAATTAACACATCAATGAGTTGATTGTAATCTCCAGGGTTCAGTGTAGCACTTTCTAGCCTCTCAGACAGGAGGCCAGCATGATTTATCAATGCAAACCTAATAGCATCAATATGAATCTAACTAAAAATCAATATTTCATTACCAAATTGTTAGTGAGAATGAAGAAAAATTGCCAGAGTCAGAGCATTCTCTAGGGTAGGAGCATCTGGAGTTCAATGTGACAAGATGAGTGATGCATGACTCGGGGCCTGGGGAAGGACACTGGGAGGACAGGCCACTACGTAAGGCCGAAGACTCACGAAGAAAGCACTTTTTTTTTTTTAAAGCTTTCTCTAAGAAGAAAGAAAATGTCTGAGAGAGAAAAAATGGAAGGCATGCTGCTATTTACTGAAACTGATGCAAAGTAGCTCAAACAACTGCATCTGAACAGATTAGTCTCTGCTGCGGACACCTACATAGAACTGGGTTTCACAGGAGACAAATGGGGAAAATAAATTCAGCGGTCCACATCCTGATTTCAGCTACAAAGGACAGAAATTCATAATAGCGTGCACAGTGGAAACATTTTGGTTTCATATCCCATGTAGCTGAAATTGGATTTGGTAGGCCATACTCTGGATTTTCCAAAATTTCAGATTTGTGGTGCGTTTCTGTAGATTGCCACTGAAATGTAGGCTGAAATCTGCTGTCAAGAAGGCAGCAGTACTCAAAATAGTGTGTTTGCTTAAAATGCATCCTAGTAATTAACTTGCTTCTTATTTAAGGGAACAGACCACGAACTGCATGGAACAGTGCCAAAACCAGATTCAAAGCATAACTTTATGTTGCATTATGTCATAGGTCTATTCTCACAGCATGGTAACAACTTACATACAGAACGATGGAAAAATAAGGACAAAAGCACAGAAATGTAACTGTGATTTGAGTTTCTCAGAAAGCCTTGTTTTACTCAGGTTCAACATATATTGGCAGATGATGGTTGGAGTTTTTGTGTCCTGGTACTTTTGTTCGCTTGGGATATTGGAAAGTTATTTGAATATATAGCAGCTGCTCTACCGTTTAGCACCTGCATCTGTTTGGGTTGGGAAATACCGTGTCATGGGACTCATGGAGCCCTCAATACATGGGTTTTTTATGCATCCTGTAGTCTTCTGAGGGGAAAAATAGGAGCCTTTCTGTGACCCTTAAATCTACAGCTTCTGGAATCAGGTTGTGAGTGATCCTCTCAGCTTTTGGCTTTTGAAGAAAAAAAATAGTTCTGGAATTGGGAAAGAATGGTCAAAAAGAACATTCCAAAGGATTAGAAACCAGGAAGAAAACATTGTCTCTCCCAAATAGCTTTAAAAAGAAAAAGTACTAGTTACTCTTTTCATTTTTTCATTTAATGGAGGACTGCAATGAGCAGTCCTGAGGTTTCTGTAGTTCTTCTGTGTCCTCATTTGGCTAAGTCTGCTCCATATGGCTCAAGTAAACTCATTCCTCCTGCTTTTTTTTTTTTCTCCTTTTTTTTTTTTTTTTAGAAGGAGAGAGAGAGAATTTCCAGGTTAGTCGAACTTATTGCTCAGAATAAAATTTCTCCTAGCCTCTGTGTTTCTAATTCTGGCAGCCTGTGATACATCACTAATCTCTAATTCCCTTACTCCCTAGGAACTGTCATTATTTTATGTATTGACTAATACAGTTGTCTCAGGGTAAATTTCCCCTGAAATCGAAGTTTACTTCTTGCATTAGAAGTGAAGTCTACTCCCTTTTATAAATGACAGACTCCTTTTGTAACTCTGCATTTATTGGAAGCAGTCAAACTAGAAATGTACGGGGGGTTTGTTTGTTTTGTCTTATGTTTTTGTTTTTAATGAGGTATTAAGTGTACTTTAAACTGAGCAAATTGGAAGGCCAAATACTTATTTGATGATTCCAAGTTTTTTCTGGTGGATGAGACCTGAAGGTATCAGTAAACAGAGAAGTTAGTGTCTCTGTTATCAGGAATGCCTTAAAGACATTAATGCCAATACAATGTTCTACTTTGTTTCCATTAAGACTTTATGTAGGCTCAAGCACTGAATGGGTACAATAATTGATTTAGAGATATTATAACAAATACTTCACAATACAAAAAGTAAAACATTACTTAAGTAGGTGTGCCATTTTAACTGAAAATACCCTTAAATGAATTTTAAACGAAAAGGCACAAATAATACCACTCCATCCACTTCCCCAAGCAGCCCAACAAACTTTTGAGAGCTAAATCGGTTTCTGATTTGTACCACTTCTTCTTTCATGGTTTCTCATTCAGTCCTCTTCCTCTATAATGTCTGTTCATGCCTCTTCTGCAATAATTACAATAAGTTTTAGTTTCTGTTGTATTTTAGAATTATAAATGGAGCTTCTTGGCTCCGTAAACACAAATGAATTACTGGTAGAAAAAGGGAGACAGTAACTTTAGTTGCGTGCAGAGAATACATGGGCGCAAACAAGATAGAAATAAATAAGGAACCTTATTTCTATTTATTAAGAACTTTCATTTTTATTAATTTCTATGTCCCTCTTCCCATTAGTACTGTTCTTTCTCATACATGTTGAAGTTTTTCTTTTATTTGAAGCAAGTCTGGAACTGAGTGACACCTTTGCTGCTAGTGAACAGCTTGAAAAGGGAAGACAAGATCCAATCAGACAGACTAATTAGGGTACCCAGTCAGGATAGAGCCTTGAATATTCACTGCATGTTTTTTGGAAATACAGTACTGTGCAAATCCTTGCACTCAGGCTGATTGATACCGTCTGCCAGCCAATCATCATTAGCTATCAGTGAGAAATAACTAAAAAGATTAGAAAACTAACATCCATTACAGCTTCAGGAACTGCTTAACTTAAAGAACCAACACCCTTAAGTAAACTGTCTTGTATTAGCAACCGTGCAATGTCTTGATTGAAAGAGTGAATTTTATGGCGGTACCTTGTATAATCATTTGCTTCAGTTTTGCAATGGGAAACTTCATTCAGAGATCAGATCACAGAGGCTGAGCAATAATGGTGAATGGTAGAGGGCAGCTGCGAGAATGGAAGAAAAACACTCCTGGTGGAATGAAATCTCTTCTGGTTGTTTTAGTCATGAAACTTCAAATCAAAACCAAAGTGAGTTGTTTTTACTGTTTGGATCTTGTTTGCTTGTGTTTAGCAGGTGCGCTGATCTCCTAGATGCATTGCAGACCGTATGGCACTGTAGGTGTGCCAGTCAGATGGCGGCCGGCAGTCAGAGAAGCACCTTTTGCCTGGGCCTCTGTGCTGCCTGGTTTCTTTATTTGCATCATCTGGGTAGGCAGAAGAACATGTGCTATTTCTGAATTCAAATATTAGTATCAAAGATGTGTGATGACAGCGCGACCAATTAAACTGTAGGCTTTTGATTTCTCATTGTGTCGGCAATGCATCTTCTGCCTACCTTCAACCCATTCTTTTTCCTGACATCATCTTATAGACCAAGCAAGTATGGAAGAATTATTTCCTATCCTTTCATTGGCTTCAAAACAGTCCAGTTATGACTGCAGTCACCCTTTTCAGAGACATTTGAACACTTGACATTTTTGTTCCTGTGGATGTGCATGGAAAATAAATACTGGGCCTCTAGCAGGGATGAACTGAAAGATGGATTGATTTTCTTGTTACAACTCTCTGAAATTTGTGGGGATGGAAGGCTTTAATTGAGATTTTCCCTTTCGATTGAGGGAGCAGAACTAATATCAGAAAATGTAGGGAAGCACCCGTTTAGCATTAATCGCTAATCATAGATACTGAATGCTATAACATGACTCACAGACATGCCATGCAAGGGGTAACTTGCAGTCACCCTCGTCATTTAACACTTGTTGATCTGCTTTTATACCTTTAGACAAAAGCAGGGTTTGGTTCACCCAGTTTGTTACTTTCATTCCCCAATTCATTCCCTAATGCTCAGTGGAAAGTGAATGGACCTTCTGGTTTCTAACACTTCAGTGTTATGTTTTCAGCTTCTTGAAATCAGTTTTTACTCCTTTTGCTCTTGCTTTTTTGAATCTTTTTCTCTCACTTACATCCTATTTTCTTCCCGATCATCCGATCCCCTTCCCCATCATCCTATTCCCTCCCCTCACCCTGTCATCTCTTTTTATATTCCATGTTCCTTTGAACCTCCTCAGTTTAGACTTTTGTTTTATACCTTCTAGTTAACATAGTTTTGTCCTTGTTAAATTCTTGGTATTTTATCTTGATTCTTTGATTCTAAACAGCAAAATCGGTGGTTCTTTAACCTGCCTTTCAGTGTTGCTTGTGCGGTGGTTAAGCAAAAGGCCAGCTGAGAATTTTACTCTCTATAATGATTATACTTCATGGTATACTTGATAGAGTCCTTGATAGGAGTCTTTTACAGTAGGAGTAGCTAAGTAGTAGCTAAAACATTGTGTTCTCTAAAGAGTAAATGCTTTGGTTCACTGCCAAGTTTCTGTTTGATTATAAAGAAATTGGAAAGGGACATCCATCCAGGTCTAATAAAACAATTGTTCATTTCTTTTAGGAAAAAAAAAACAGGATAAAAACATTATTAGAATAGCTGATACATTTGGCATTTTATGTATTTATTTGCATATTTGCAAGGCTTGTGGGTAAAACAGACACCTGCTAAGTGTATGGTGTGACTGATGGTAAAAATGGATTCTTTTCACAGGTTTGTTCTTTACAACCAAGCAGGCTTAAGAATTTTGCCATTTACATAACACAGCATAAATTGTTTCACAGTAAATCTGCTTAGCAACTTTATTTATGGAAGAATGACATGAGCATTTTCTATGACACCTAATACTTTGGGTCTTTATTTTGACAAAATTGCAGTTTTACTCCCTTCTCCCCCAATTATTTGTAGTTAAGATCTGGCTAGGCACTTTTTCTGAAAGGTAAGTTTCAATAGGATTCTGCTATAGTGCAGAATTTTGTGTTTGAAGAATTAATGTGTGGCACTTCTATGCAATGCTTTTTATTTATTCTTTTCCTGTGGGCTTTCAGATGTAAAATAACAGGAGATTTGGCCTTTTTAAAGTATTTAATTGCTGGGATGGTGAATCTGTCATGAAAAATCAGGACACTTTTATTATTTTGGCTCCAGACACTGCTTTCTTCCCAGTCTAGACATACAACCATGCTTCCAGATCTCCTCTCCATTGCTGCATAATAGGTTTATTATTTGCACTGTGGCAAGACTCAGGGTTCACATTTAGGGTCTGGTTGGGGTAAGCATGAAAAAACCCAAACAAAATAGACATTAATTCCTGATCTCTCTGGTCTCTGGCCTGGGGAAAATCTTTGCCTTTTCTTTCTGTATGTACTTCATAGTTACTACTGAAGTACAGTTAGGGGATGTGCTTCAGATACTTCCTTGCACAAACCTCACTTGAAGAACAAATTAACCCTAGCAGCAGCTTTTCCAGCACCGTCAGGCTTTCGCTTCTCCCTGTCCTCTCCACGGGCAATTGGCTGATGTGTACGTACATACAAGCGTACATGGACAGCCACCCAGCCACCCACCCACACATGTTCTCCCCTGTTTGTTCTAGGCCAGAAATAGCTCTTTTTTATTGTTGGATACTTATTTACCTTTTTTTTCTCCCTCTGTGCTTTCTAGCAAGTTTCTCTGTTTGTGGCAAGTTGCTGAATAAGGTAACAGGGAGGCTCTTTGGCCGTTATGAGCTGATGTTCTTGAGTTGTTTGTTGAACTTGGTTGGGTTATTTGCTCTTTTGACATGAGATGGTCTTTTCCAAGGGCTTCTGAAGGTCTCTAGTGGCTAGCCAGCTCCTTACTGGTACTTTGCATACCTGTCCTCAGGGATGACTTATCCTCTGGAGTACTGAAGGAATTGAGTTCTGCCTAAGAAATTATTCATGAAGATTTTCTAAGTTGCTCAAAGCTTCAGGTGGAGGTTGTAGTGGAAATGCTGTGCCGAGAAAAGCCTCTGACCACTCTGGCATGGACTAGAAAGGTTTTCCTTCTTTTCTTCTACCCCATTCAAGTCTTTTAGCTCTTTTTTTAAATCTGGGTTTTTATTTCTTTGAAATGTTTACTGAGATAGATCCAAATCTCACCAACAGAGCCTCTTCTATAAAAAGGAATAGATTCTGTCAGAGACTTCTTTTTCCTGGAGAGGGTGAATTATCCTAGAATCACAGAATGGTTAGAGTTGGAAAGGACCTTAAAGATCATCTAGTTGTAACCCCCCTACCATGGGCAGGGACAACTTCCACTAGACCAGGTTGCTCAAAGCCCCATCCAGTCTGGTCTTGAACACTCCCAGGGATGGGTCATCCACAGCTTATCTGGGCAACCTGTTCCAGTGTGTCACGACTCTCAGAGTAAAGTATTTCTTCCTAATATCTAATCTAAATCTACCTTCTTTCAGTTTAAAACTGTTACTGCTCGTCCCATCGCTACATGCCCTGATAAAGAGTCCCTCCCCACCTTTCCTGTAGACTGCCTTTAGGTACTGGAAGGCTGCTATAGGGTCTCCCTGGAGCCTTCTCTTCTCCAGGCTGAACAACCCCAGCTCTCTCAGCCTGTCTTCATAGGAGAGGTGCTCCAGCCCTCTGATCATCTTCATGGCCCTCCTCTGGACCTGCTCCGACAGGATTAATCAGTGCTAAGCTCAGTGCTGCTCTGTCTGCATTGCTGCATGTAGCCTAATGATAAACTTGGAGGCCAGACTGGTCCTTCAGTCCTAATCTGCATTCAGCTGTAGGACTACTTGTTTAAGGCAAGTGTGACTACATAGTTACGTGAATCCCAGTGAGTGAAGGCCTTGCTGTTTCGTTGCATTTTCTAGCTAGTTTATACTGTTGTAACATCTTTGCTGCCACGGGAATTTGAACATGGAGCAACAAATTGCACTCTGCTGTCTTTGGGTAAAGCCACTCCTACTGACGGAGGTGTAAGGGTGGAACCTGTATAGACAAGTCTCCTTTCTGACATCTGTGGTTCAGATAAATAATTTATCCAGTATCACTGCTTAGTGGACTGGAGGGGAAAGCTCAAGATTTCTGTAACAGAGCAATATTTAATATTCTAGTCTCCGTGGTCTTAGTAACGTGGTATGTAAGTGTACAGGGTAAAGAGGAATATGCACTTTCAGTTCTACAGCTAAAAAATGTTTTAAGGGCAAAGTATCTTTAACAGACCCATTACCTGACAAGAGGATTGGGTGGTTTGTTGCTCTGGAAATAAGGCGCTAGTGTAAATCTCAGAGCTATTCAGTGTAAGTTACAATTTTTACCCTTATTTTCTTTGTTAATTTAGGCATGTTACTTTAACCGCAGTATTAACCACCTTGAAGACTGTTTTCTCCATGACAGCACTGCATAGCCTGGAGCTGCTTTCTTTATCACAATTAATATTTGTTCCCCTTGTAGAAAGCAGGTCACAGGGAAGACAAATATCTTTCCTTTTCTCCTAATTTACTTGCTTCTGCAAAACTCTGACTGGGAGTCCATGGATGCAGGAGCAGGAAGTCATGTGCAATGCTGGGGACATGTTTTCTGCAGAGAGAGAATACCTATTGAAAACAAAATGAAAAAGACCGTACGTGCCATACTACTAAGACTCTGCTGCAGGAGATGATTTTGTGGTGTAAGCATCACGTCTAAAATATTTGCTGTCCTTGTGGACACAGGTTAGAATTTAGGCAGAACTAGCTCAAATGTCTGCTCCTGAGATACAATAAACTGCACATATGTGTTCTTTGAAGATCTAAAATGTGAAGCATTTTTGGACATGGCATGGTTCTTTCATTTGAAAGTGAAAATCTACAATGGACTATACAAGATACAGACTTTGCAACAGACATTTTTCCCCCCTGCTTCTGTTAAATAGTGCTGTCCCTGCCACATACCAACATCAGCTCACACGCAAGTCCTCAGTTTTCTGGCCACAGAGCATGCAAAGTGGTTTGAAGTGAGAGTCACTATTTAGGTACAGAAATATGGAAACATTGCTTGTGTGAAGGATGGTTAGGGAAAAAAAAAAAAAAAGCAGAAACCCCTAATGTACTCTGGTGTCTATCTACTTAGCTCCAAATTCAAAATGAAGAAGGGGAAAAAAAACCCCTTCCAATTCATCTTAATAAGATGGCCATAAGTTGGCAAGTCTTTATTTTTATTACTCTGTCTACTCCAGCATCCTCAGATAGGAGTCAAGTTGTTGGCACAGAAACATTCACTTTTCTTGGTCTTGTTCCACTCTGCTTCCAGTATTAGCTTGAGGACTCTATACAGGATTAATCTGAAGGGAGAAAAAAAGCATTAAGCAAAGCAATAAAGATAATTAATCTAAGTTTGAAAGAGAGATTTTCCCCTTCTTCTGCCATTCCTTTACTACAAATGTGCAAACAGTTTTCCTTACAGTGGGAGTCTGAGAGGCCCTATTTGCTTTACTGGAATATAGCTTCTCCCCATCATCTCCTCTCCACTCTATTTGCCCCAGTCTTAAGGGCTGTCATCAAGGACTGCCTTCTATGTTACTGGAGTTCACTGTTGTTTTAAGCTAATCTCGGATATCAGCTAAAGCCATCAAATCAACCATGTGCAGCTGTGCAGTGAGTCTGGGAGAACACTCCAAGTTCTTCAGCCTTTTTAATTTTTATCTTTTGCTCTTGTTTTGTTCATGACATATTTATGATCAGTGGGGTTGAGATGAAAAGTCTTCATGTATGCACATGCAAAAATCAGTGCTATATTTTTTTTCTTTTAATGATATTTTATTCCAACAAGCTCTTTCTATTTAGCCAGGGTTCTGCTTAATTAGATATTTAAATGATTGGAGCAATGCTGTTTCTTTAACTCCTAACTGCGACAAACACATACGAAACATACTGTTGGCGGCATTTAATCAACAGCAGTCAATTTATCATTTTCACAGTTTTAGTGAGTGGTTATGAATCACTAAAATCACAGGTATTGTAGATGCAGTGTTGTGGCACTATCATTAACAAATATACAGTGCACAGAGGGATGACTTGGTAATTGAGTGGGACTAATAAGAATACATCATTTAGCTGTGTGTGACAAACTGTGCCTCAAAACACAAGCATGGAAAATTCACGTTTTGCTTAATAAATAAATTACACAGCCAATGTATTATACATAATTTGTGTCCTCATGGATTTGAATGATATATAATGCATGGTCCAAGTCATTTATTTATTAAGACTAACTATATATATTGTAGGTGGGGAATTTTAAACTCTAGAGTAAGACCTGCATAGGTAACTGTTACAGCTACTGAGTTTGATTGGGCAGCAAATGAGGCTGTGCATTTGGGGAGCTGCAAACACAGGCGAGTGTTTCTAATGTTACAAGCTTCAGTGTGTTTATAAACTTCACTTTCCTCCATTAATTTGAGGGATAAGAGGAGTAAAGCTGAAGCTTCACTGGAGAGGTTGGTTGTATGCTACTTATTCAGCGAAGGAAAACAAAGTATTTCCTCAATAAAAAGGAAATACTGATCGAGGCAAGGAGCATTGCTGCACTGGGGTAATAACCAGCGCTGCTTCTGTAATGTTTTGGAAGAGGCAGTTTTACACTTGTGGACGTCTAGGTCTGTTGGCCCATTCAAAGAGATAGCAAATAAAAAAACTTGCTTCTCTTGAGCATCTTGGAGAAGCAATAGAAGAATGTGCGACATGCCGATGCTTCCAAAATAATTTTCAATAGGTGCCCTAAACGTTTTCAGTTAACATGTTCTGCAGCTGGCCTATGGCATTTTGTTTCAAGACTTTCACAACTCTCTACTTAAACTGCTATTTCCTACAGATTCTTCTGATTTTTTTTCTGGTGCTTAGTAACTCTGATTTCATTTCAGGAGTAGCTGTTTGTTTTCTTCTACCTGGTTGACTGAAGAATAGTATATTGTAGGACCATTCTTGGAGCATCTAAATTTAAATACATTGTGAAAAAGTAATCTTTTAAAATGGAAATGGTTTTATTTTAAAATATCATTGGTGCTGTGAATCTGCAATTAAAAGGAAAAAATAAGCACTAAATAAATAGCTCTTATTAACTTGCATTGAACAGCATTGAACAACCATTATTTCAGGGTCTCATTGAACGGTATATATAGAGTCAACAACTTCCACCTTGAGTTTCCCCTGAAACATTGCCTATAGATTGCATAAATCTACATGTAAACTGGTTTTTACAGGAAGACTAGAACGGTACTTTTTCTGACACGGGTGGAAAAGGTTGGCTCACTAAAAAGAATATACTGCATAAAAGCACTGAGAGTAGCCTAGGCTGCTCTGCAAGAGGAGGAAGTACTAGCATTGAGAATACTGTCAAGATGGATTTCTCAGAAGTTAATTATAAAAAAACCCAACAAAACAAAAAACTCCTTTCTTTTCTTACTCCAGAACCAAGTCAGTGATTTTGTTGCTTTTTTGCATGAGATATTTGTAACAATTTTGAAACCTTACCATGACTTAAAGTTGCAGAAGCTTTATCCAGGTTTGAATTTCTTTGCCACTGCAGAGGTATCTGAGGTTTTTGTTCTACTTTTGGGGAAAAAACCCCAGATTTAACTCTTTCATTGTATCAGGCTTTGGCTTATACTTAAAGAAAACTCCCTGAGAGGAAAACTGTGAATTTGCTTCAAGCAAGCCAAAGGCTGAGATTCACTGAACACACAACCTCGAGTTAGTGCAGATTTGCAGGCACCAAATAGGCAAAAGTTGATTGTTTCAGGTAAATTCTCTTTCAGATTTGGGATATTATTATGCTTAGAATTTAAAGTGAACTGAAATAATGAAAGCTGGATAAAGGAAAAGCAAAATGTTAGAGAACCAACTTGCCTTACTGGCCATAGTTTCTTTTTTAGAGCCCCAAAACAATGTATATCAAGTTCTGAATCTTACCTGAAGGCAAATTTAACACTGCCTTGGATGGTGCTTGCTTAGATGCTGCTGAGGTCCAAACTGGGCATATAATGTTTCACATAAGGAGGCCTGGTAGCTGTCAGCTCTCCATTACTTGTTTCATCCTTAAATATCATCCTAGGAAGATGTTCAGTGCAGGTAATTTCTCCTTTTTAAAAAATTTATTTTTGGTCACTAAACAGCGATTACTTCAGCTGAAGCTTTTCACAGCTGAAGGGATAGCTGAGATGTGGTAACATCCTACCGTCTGTTTGCTCAAAGAACATCACACAAGGGGAAATACCTTAATATCTGTGAGAATATCAGCTTCACATCAGAAGTGAAACCAATGAGAAGCTTAAACCTATTGATCCGTTGTAGAGTATGACTAAAGGGATAACATGAATTTCCTAACTTCCTAGAAAATAAGAGCACAAGGCCATTGGGAATTTCACGGCCTGGCTGCATATTGTATCTGCCCATGGGTGTTGTTGATTAGTTTTCTTCAACCGGGTTGTACCTTCTTTGAGAGCAGGCTTTTCATCTTTTTTGTCTGTGCAGTCAAGATGCTCTTACAGTTGGTTGTGTAGCTGATTTACTTTAAATTCAAATTGAAGCATGATAATACTTGTCAATAATTCAGTATAGACTCTAGCCACTAACTCTTCCCTGATTGGTCTCGTCAGTGCTTTGGTGTCTTTCTTTTGGCCCTACTGTACTCTCTTCTTCTTTCTTTCTCCTTTCTAGAAAGCCACCAGAACTGAAACTTCTAGAGAAATGCTACTAACTAGCACTTATCTTAAAATCTTTGACTTGAGGAGGAAAAGTGCTAGATATTCACAGCTCCAAAACACATTAATGAGAGTATTACACATACTGACCCCTTAGTGAAACCAGCCTGGTCATCACAGGCAGTGGGGAGGGATGGTGGGTCACAAAACCCCTACATGCCTTGGTAATAAATATAGTCTATGGGTAAATGGCTACAGTGGTCCCAACTGTCTATGAAATAAATGAGTGAAAATGTAGCATGCTAGCAAACTTATTTCACATTCTTTCCCAGTAATTTTTGGACAGCTTTCAGCAGTGGGGTAGGCGGCATCTGTCTCCTTCCTCCCAACTCTACTTAAAGAAAATAGTGAGACTCAGGATAAGACATGGAATTAATTGCAAAGCATCGTCCCCTCTTTTAATGCTTGTAACAAGCCAATGAGCACTGAAAGGACCCTTGGTATAATAATGTGTAAAAAAAAAAATACTGATTAAGGCTGCCGGGTAATAAAACGTCCTTGGTATAATTTGAGTCATTTCTCTTTGTGGTTCTATTATTAACCCTACAAGAGCCTGCATTTTGGTACACTGCCTTGTTAGTCTAGCCTTCCTGATCTCTCAGAATTAAACCTATGCTAACAGGACTGCAAGATAAAAATGCAGGCACAGGGATGGTTAGGCCCCTGCGGTCACTGAGATAAATTAAATAATTTAAATTGACCTAGGGGCCTGTGTGTAGAATAATCCTCCACTTAGATGACCCAGTGATTCTTAACTCATTTCTAAGTCTGTATCCAGTCAATGTGAAAGTGTTAATGTTCCTGTATCACAGTACACTGATTACACTTATCTTTTTCATACCCAATAACCAGAGACAATGATTATATTATTCATAAGATATTTTTACCTGAAGTAATAAAGCATGCAGCTTTAGTTATTATTTCCTAATCTTTTTTTTTTTTTTTTTTTTTAACTTTACCTTTTTCTCCAGCCCCAGGGATAACCCTACAATTTATATTAAAAAACATTCTTCCCTTGCACACCTTTCTTTTTTTATCTCTGTCTGTGCTAAGCTGGTATAATTGTATCAGCAATGGCGTGTTTATGCGAGCATTCTTGTACCTTTCAGGGAATACTATCCCTGCAGGGCTGGCTGAAACATCCTTTTATTTTAAATTGAAAAATAAAATTGGAGAGGGTTAATGTGGGAGAAAGAGGCTTATATCGGCACGTCTTCTCTTACCTTAATCAGGTAATACACAAGGCAAAAATAGTCTGACATGTCCACAAACAGTTACTGTGCTGCCCCACCATATGTTGCCCTAGTGTTCCAGATGGACTGGGAATCTGTGAAAGTCATGTTTCATGAGCATTCCCTTCAGGCTCCCAGGAACCTCCAGGACACAGCTGGAGAGATGTATGCACACACCAGTGCGGCAGCGTGGGGGTGCATGTGTGTACGTGTGGGAGAGAGAAAGAGCATAGATGTTTTGTAGGCAATGAGGCTGGTTCTAAATAATTCTTGAGACAACTAAAGGAAGAGGGGGGAAAATCTTGCATTTGACTTGATGTAGGATGCCAAAAGAATTTCCTAGTGACATTTCTAGAACTCATTTACCCTCAAATTCACCAACTTGTGAGACCGTCTTCTTTTCTTTATTTCATTTGTAGGAGGGACTTCACATATTATGCCACAAAAAGATGGTACAAATGTACAGGAAAGCGATCAATGGGTCTAATACCTGCCCCAAATAATCAGACAGGAAGATAATTGCATCTTTTCTCTCTAGTGTTCCTTGTAGTAAAAGTACTTCTGATGCAAAAGCTGACAGCAAACAGAAAGCTCCTAATCTTTTGGCAAGACCATCAGTAAAATTTGGGTTCACATTTAAATAGCAACATCCCAGGGTTTTTCTCTCCTGGGACTTTCAGTTGTTTTAATGCACTAATTAACATTCTTGAAACAGACGCTACAGGAAGGATTTTTATCTGGCCGCAGATATTTGAATATAAGTTGTATTTAACATGACCGCTATGAGTAGTTTGTTCTTCTAAAATCTACACGTGACTGCATTAGCGTTAGCTAAAACATGGCTAGAAACCTGACCGTTGATCTGTGTGTCCCTGAGAGCATGTGGCAAAATGCTTGAGCCAGCCCTAAGTGCACCCCCACTTCTTCAGATGCTGTAGCTGCCCCCTCTGCTCAGCCTGCAGGTGGCCCAAGGAGGTCTGCTTTTCACCCAGCAGGACCTTTTCCTTTTGCTAGTTTTCTTCCTTCTTCCCCTGCACGAGTGCTTGGAGTCAGTCTTTGCCTTCCAGCAGGAGGGCAGCAAGTCAGGGGAAGGTGTGCTCCTCCATCTGCCTTCCCCTCCCAGCTGCGATACAAGACGAGGTGAGTGAAACCCCAGTCTTATCCTAGGTGACCCCACACATAAGTAAAGGAGCGCTCGGTGGCTCGGTTGCTTGGTTGCTGTTGTATATAACCATGTTTCTAAGTTTAGAGCTACCTCCCCCTTTCATCGTAGGTCTAAAGTTACAGAGGGCTATCTGTAAGAAGCTATAGATGTGGTAGGAAGACGTCCACCTCTTTCACTACAGTTAAGCTTATAGTTATTTTGTATGATGTGCTCTTGAGTCATATAATTTTCTGGAAAACAGTGAACCACACTGATGGCCATGACATTAAAATAAGTTTGAGCTAATTGAAATTTCATGGCCAAAAAAAAGTCTTGTGTTGCAAAATTCCCAGCCAACTATGTTCTTAACCAGTACCATAATATAGAAAAACATGCAGTTGTTGAGTGACTTGGTGCCAGCCCTTACCACTCTATGTATAGTCTGGCTTTTTCAAATGACAGTGTTTTTACAGCTGATGTTAACCCACAGGCAAAACACAGCACAAGTTCTCTGTATTATGCAGATAATCAGTGATGTTTGTGAGGTTATATTCAACATGGGTGGCCTGACTGACCACCACAAGTTTCTGTACAAACTGCAGAAAAAGCCCCGTGAAATCTGAAAGATAGTTGTTGCCTTTCCAAATTAAAAAATAGAATAATAGAATAAATAATAGAATCTATTAAAATACATCACTTATAACAACGACCTGCAGTTTCTATCACTCAGAGGTACTCACAAAGCTCGTATTCATGACAGGAAGGTGACTCTCTGGACTTTGTAGGCAAAAACGCTTCTGTGCACAGAGAATTTATATATGTTTACTTGGCAGTGGGCCCAAGCATCTAAAATTGTGCTAGAAGTAACCAAGTTTTACTCCAGTTTTAGGTGGCACTGAGAAAGCACTGCACTTCCTGCGACCTCCCGTCCTTTACTGGGAGGATGGTGCTGGCGTCGATGGTAGCTCATGGATGGCTTCTTATTCTCCACGGTGGAAACAGCCCAAAGTGGGAAGAAAAAATCACCCCATAAAAGCTCTAGTTCAGAGCTGGGGTCAGGGAGAGAAGGAATAAAGCTTAGTCAGTGAGGCAGAGGCTGGTGAGAGAGCGCTGCATGTTGGCATTTGTTTTGGCTGCCATGGCCCTGAGGGCATCCACAGCCCTGCCTGTCCCTGCCCGTCCCCCGGGGTTCCCCTCACCCTGCCCACGGCCCAGCCCCCTGGGGCCATCAGCCCCTGCCCCAGCAATGCTGCAGCAGGTCCCATCTCAAGCTCCCCAGTGCCCTGCCCTGCCTGGCCATGGGGCCTTGGAGCCGGGTCCACCTGGAGGCCCATAGAATCATAGAATGGTTTGGGTTGGAAAGGACCTTAAAGATCATCTAGTTCCAACCCCCTGCCATGGGCAAAGACACCTCCCACTACACCTGGTTGCTCAAAGCCCCATCCAGTCTGGTCTTGAACACTTCCAGGGATGGGGGCTCCACAGCTTCCCTGGGCAACCTGTTCCAGTGCCTCACCACCCTCAGAGTGAAAAATTTCTTCCTAATATCTATTCTAAATCTCCCCTCTTCCAGTTGGAAGCCACTACCCCTCATCCTATCACTACATGCCCTTGTAAAAAGTGCCTCTCCAGCTTTCTTGTAGGCCCCATTCAGAAACTGGAAGGGACTATAAAGTCTTCCCGGAGCCTTCTCTTCTCCAGGCTGAAGTCTCTCAGCCATGTCCCAGCCTGGCCTTGGCCTGTCCCTGGGGAGGTGCCCCATGCCTGGAGCTGGGGCTGTCCTGGTGCACCCCAGCTGCCCGCTCCCCCTGTGCCCTGGCCTCTGGCTCTGTCCTGACAGACCCCCATGGGGACCCCCCACTGCTCTTGGCCCCCAGGGAGCCCTGACATTGCTGGACCCCCCCCTAGACACACCTGGATTAATTTATTTTTAATTCTGTATAAAATCAACATGCACTCTCATGCAGATATTGCCTGCTGACACAGGAATGCAAAGGTAATATCCTGGCTGTTTGCTTCTGTAACTTGATCATATAAACAGGGGTATTATTTTAAAACTAAAAAAAAAACAAAAAACCCCAAAAACCCACCACAAGAAAAAAAAATCAATGCAATTTTCCATTCATTCTCATCAGAGAGGAAAAGGCCTTGGCCTCATCCATAGGAAGCTTTGCCCCCTGTAAGGCACCGCAGCCTCTGCCTTCCTTCCCTTCTTCCAGGGGTATAAATTAATATCTCATCATTGACCATAATATGCCCTGTAACTGTGTTTATTATTACTGCATATTTTAGACAGGTGGTAAGTATTGGCATTTTTTATTATGCTGATAAACAATGTCGAGCTGCCAGGTGAAAAGTGTTGTCGGGGTGATTTCTCACCTCCCTGCAGCCTCCCGCGGATTTCTGCTGGGGCCGAGGGAGCGAGCAGCTCCAGCGGGGCCACCTTCCACAGCGCCCTGTGCCCCTCTTCTGCCGGGATCAGCCAAGGGCAGTCACCCCCTTCCACACTTTCCAGCCAGCTGAAGCCATGACAGTGCTTATGTCTTAGAAGACTGAGCACAAGTACTGGCGTCTGTCTTCCCTTGCCTCCGGTCCTCGTTGCCCTCATGAGCGCTGCTGTTCTCTCGGATGCTTTTCCTTCACTGCAGCAGCCTCGGTGGTGCTGGTTCCTGCCCTCCTGAGCTGCTGCTGTTCCCAAGACCTGGAGCCTGGCGTGGGGTAGCCAGGAGACGTGGATATATTTGGCTATTTAGAGAAAAATCCTTAGGTGCACTCCCCCATTACTTCTTACGTGATGCTGCCGGACACGTATCAGGTTCACACATAGTGGTCACACATACGTGATATTGCCTCACATGTATCGGAGCCTTTCTCAACTGCCTTTCAATCTCTCCTCTTGCAGCATCACATCTATTTACCAGCTTTGCTCCTCAGACACCTTGCAGCATGCCGCAGAAGGTGTGCGTGTATGTGTCTGTGCAGTATGCATACTTGGAGTGCTGTGGGGAGATTCCTGAGCGAGGTTCAGACACCTGGGAGGAAATTCACCTTGATGGTGCTGGTAGCACTAACACGGTTATGTTGCTTCCAGTACATAAATTAGCTTGGCTATGTTTTCAAAGCCTGCATTATATATACAAGTGTAAGGTGTCCTGTCTGGCAAGAACAGCAGCCATTTTTCCTCTGCAACCCTCTTGTCCAACTAAGAGATGAATGCACAGAACTGTATGCAACTTATTTATAGATCCATTGTTTTCACACCTGCAAACCCTAGGCACTAAGTGAAAAAACATTAAAAGAATATTGGTTTGCAACTTTACTTAAATATTCAAAAGTTAGCAAATGCCGGAATTTGAGTTCTTGTTGTTTATATGATGGCTTTGTACATATGTAGTCGTTCATTACTGAAGTGTGCCATTTTTTCCCCTGCCTTTACAGGTTGAATCTGAGTTCTCTAACCAAAAGGCTGTGGAAGGGATGTGGTGAATGAGTTAAAAGGTCATGGGAAGGAAACGCTGGTATGTGAAAACTGACTTTTGTTTAGAGTTAGCAAGACTGATTTTGGTTTTCATAGGGGGGATCATCCTGTGTTTTCTTTCTTGTCTTTTCTTGATGTCCATTAGGAAATGATCAAGAAACTTTGAATTAAAAACTATTGTAGATGGAATCTAATGTTGATTTTATCAGCTTCATGTATTTTTGTGGCATTTCAGATTTCTTTTCTTTAATCAAATATACCATCTACCGTCACTGTTTAGATGGGTAAAGCAGCAGGTATGCGAAAGAGAGCAGGACTTAGGGTGATCTGAAGTCTCACAGTTCCTTTACTTTCCCCATAGGGTGCTGTTGTGAAGCCTGTAGGGTATCACAGAACCAGTGTCTCCACAGTGTTGTGTGGGACACTTAATTCCCATGTCACTTTGCCTTGTTTGAAGATAGAGGACTTCCTTTAGTACTCATCCACACCAACCACTTTTGTTTCAGCAGCTACAGTTGTGGTAGCTATCAAGTTTACAAGAGCAAGTACTTTTGTCCTGGTTTGAGGTAAAACAGAACCAATTTTCTGTTCAGTAATTTTACTTTGCAGCTAAGCCTCGTCTAACTAAATGAACTCTCTGAAACTCTCTGAAATTAACAGCATATTGTGGAAACACTGTCCATTCTCAGAGGGATAAGATCTGATTAGTTGTAATTTATGCCAAGGAACGGGATGCAGAGAGGCTCCTGCTTATCCTTATTGCTATAACAACCAAGGCCAGACAACTTTGTTATTTGCCCCATTGGAGGGTCGGAAGCAGAAAAGCGTAGAGGGGTCACACCCGCGGGGAGGAGCGGACAGGACAGTTGACTCAAAACTGACCAACAAGGGTATTCCATCCCATCTGCCTCATGCTCAGTATAAAAGCTGAGGCATCAAAGGGTCAGTCCTCTTTTCTTCAATGGCTGGCATCCAAGGAGGACTCTGTTCATCTGCCTTTGATCCTGATCCGTTCATTCCTGAATCTAGATTCGAAATCCAGTTCCCGTCTGTCACTGAGTCCGGTCTGGAACTTCCCCAGTGCCTGCTGGTGATGTGATTGTCATCCTGGGAGCTTGATACAGTTTTATACATATTTCATTATTTTCTTTTTATTTTATTATTAATATTTCATTAAAGTCGTTTAGTTTCTTCTAAACTCATAAGTCTCTTTCTCTCTCTCCCTCCTCTCCATGGAGAGAGAGGTGGAGAGAGCATCTGTCATTCATTGCAGTAGCCAGTCTGGTCCAAACCATGACAACTTAGGATAATACAAGTTTGCAACTTATCAAGTGTAATATTGACCACAGGATAATGCAGTACGGTGGCTTTTGTGGGCTCCTGTCCTAGGTGCACCTCCTTTGGTACTACTGTACAAGTGACCCTGAATGAAATGAGGAAAGGGAAAGGGCATGGCAACAGGTTTGGAGTGGGATATATTATATATGTATTATTTATTTTTTTTAGAGGAAATTTTCTGGGTCTGCAAGCCTCTGTCCAGAAGTGAAGCTGCTTACTGTATTTCTGGGACAGCAAAGTACAGTAATAATCTCAATTGATTACAAAAAATGGTGAGACCCTTATGTCACATGATGTGCTATTTAAAAATCTGGAAATCAAATCCAGTCCTAACTCTTAGACCTTTTCATTACTGGCGGAATTCTGCATTGTGCTCCATCTGAGCATGCTGCCTGCTTTGGGAAGAAGGAGGAACTGATCCATGCTACCATTATGTTACCTCATAGTTCTTGTCCATTGGTATTATGGAGACATTCTGGTGAGGGATGCAGTACCCTGAATGTGAAATTCCCTGATAACTGGGTGGCTAAAAGCTAGATCTGGATTTTGATGCCAGCGGCCATCTCTATTTAAAATGCAAGATAAATTAATCTCCTCCCCCAACATTATCAGAATCCCGCAGATGGTGTTATTATAAATAAGTTCTGTTTATCTAAAAGTATTAGCATTTAACTCTAGGAGGAATGGTTGTTGTCATGTGTGGTTCAGATCTTTATAGATGCTAGGAGTTTCTTTTGCCTCCAGCAGGATGAATATACAAAAAAAAAAAAAAAAAAAAAAAATAAT
>VFFE01007108.1:693030-716641 GCA_008921705.1 Burhinus oedicnemus | reverse complement strand
CAAGAAGATGAAGAAAAAAAAAAAAAAAAAAAAAAAAAAAGATATACTTGTGTCACTGGCATTTACAATCTCTTCTGCTCTCTTACTTGTGAATATTTAGCTGAGCAACTGACGTTATGGAAGGAGAAACTGTTATTCATAAGTGTGCAAATAATGTTCGTGAGAGACTTCTAGGCTAAAGCTACCATAGCCATGCTCGTTGTCGTAGGTTGATAATTAAAACTGGAGACAGAGAATGAGCTTGTTGCACAGGAGCATAAGGGTTAAGAAATCATTTTAAGGGTGAGGAGTTGGGGTAGGTAGTTTGGGCAAAGGTGGGGTTGGTAATGAAAAAATCCTCCTGAAAGAAACCAAGCTACAATCAATTTTTAGACACTTCTGTAAAGAAAATGAGGTAATCCAATCAAGGAATGCAAACAGAGCCATTTGGTTAGATGACCAATTACGCTGGGGCAACACTGACTCATTAATATTTGTGCCATATGTTTATGAAGAATCCAAGGGCTACATTAAGCAAACTTGAAGCAACTGGGACTTAACAGGTAACTCATGGAGAGAAAAAAAGGCATAGAGAAATGATTAACTTTATTCACTGGGAATGATATGCCTCCCTTTCCGAACAAAGTCATACTCAATGTCCTTGCCCTACTATATTAATGATGGGCTTTGTCTTAGTGTCTGTATTTTGCTCTGAATCATTTTGGATAACTCAGGTTGATGAGCTTTCTGTTTTTCCTTGAAACGTAGTCTGTGTTCCCTAAATGAAAGGAAATGTAAAGCTCTTTACATTTATGCAGTCATTAATTAACCTGCAACAACTTAGTGGCACCAAGGGATTGAGTGTGTTAAAAATAGACATCAAAGTCAATGACAACTTTGACTAACTTTTCTGGGTTTTTTGTCACGAAAGCACTTAACTGTATTTAATTGAACTGGCTACGTGAAATCATAATGATGTAGTATCATATATAAAGACCGTCAAAATTTTCATTGGTCATATGCTTGTTCTGTTAGTCCACTTCATATTTAATGCCTTGTAATGTACTTCTGCTCCAGGTCTCAAACCAATTCTAAGAAGCAATGTGTTTTAGAGAAGTCCTGTGTTGATCGGTGAATTAGGGATAGGAAAACTGGTTTTTTTGTTCCTGGTAGTTTTGCTTCCCCTTTGGAGCTGAAAGCACTGAGCTGGAGAAACTGAAGTTCAAACCATGTTCACAGTCATGATGTTTGGCATAGTCAGATAGTTTGGTGTTCAGAGGGACAGAGGGTCATAGGTGACTCATGGGTGTAGAGAGCTTTTTAGCAATGGAAAATTTCCTAGCACAGATAATCCAAGGTCAAATGTTGAAGTTGAAAATACAAGCCAGGAAAGAAATTCTGCTTTAGGGATTTACACTTCCATTTGCTACCATCGTAACTTGGGGAGGGGGAGAAGCTGTGTGACTAAATGTCTCTTTAGATACTCATGCCTGACATGTTAAACCTCAGAGCTCTTGTGTGATGCTAGAGACACCCTCACATTCCTTGTGTAGATTCTTGGCTATTAGTTCTGTACTGTATGCAAAATCAACTGTTTTGATAATGTGAAGGCTCTTTGAGCTTATGCGGTGCTTAAGCCCCAGTAGGACTCACATGCTGTATCTGCAGCTAGGATTTAATATGGTTGGCATCCTTTGAAAACATTATACTGCTCAGAAAATATAATATGGAGGTAATTATTCTTCTTATACCATAATAGAGACTGTTTAGAGCAGCCAACAAGGATGTGGGAGAGTCAAACTCCACTCTGGTGAAGGAAGGATTTGAGGCTTGATTTTTCATTCGTTTCTTGGACATCCAGGGAATGCTACATGGCTCCAAATCCCAAGGGGAGAGAAATGCTAAGCTTCAGCCTAGAGTCAAGCCCTTAAATTTGGTTGAAGAGCAGGTCTTATGCCACTTCTTTTGCTTATGAGCAAAATTCACCTGAGCTGTCTTAGGATTTTTTGCAGACCATGCCATCTTCTTTGAATTTCATCTGCAGTTGGCTGCTGGCACCTGATCCATAGCTGGCATTTCCATTAGATGCCAAGGCTAATGGCAAAAATGGCAAGGCTAAAGTTTACAGTGCCATCTAACCCCTTTTGTGAATTCAGCTCTGTTTGCTTTTTTCCTAGAATTGATAGATGCAACAAAAGTCTTCAATGGGCTTCATGGTTTTTTGGACTATTTTTTTCCACCTCTCTACTGCAGACTCTCTGTTCTAAAACTATTTTACAGTCTAGCAGACTTATTCCTAGGAAAACTTTTCAGGAAATCAGTCTACATTTTCATTTCTTCTTAAAGTGAAATAGTGCACCACCATATCTAGACTTCTGTAACCTCATCCCAGCCTCATGACTGTAACCTTTTTCCTGCCCTAAAGAATGATGCCTTAGCGTTGACACGCTTCAATCCACCAAATGTCAGCTGTTCAGACCTTCTGTGAAGTGAGATCATGCTCTTCCAGGCCTGTTGTGTGAGTCAGCTCAAAGGACTCCACAGTGTTGGTGGGGAGGGGAAGGCCTTATTTTCATTCTGCGACAAAGTTGCTTTCTTCCTAATTAAGACAGCGGAAAATTTTACTTTGTCTTCATTGTTGCAAAGTAGAGGACAGGAAAAGAGAAAGTTGATTAGAACCTCCTACGTGCAACGTTTTGGCCCTGACTAGTCTGCCAAATAAGAAGCAAAGGTAAATTTTTTCTTTTAAATGTGTCTTAATTTCCTTCATGTTCCTGTAACACAGTGTAAGCTGAAGTAAAAAAGATAAACCACCAACAAATAATGGGATTTTATCATTGTCCATAAACAACAATATATTGATTGATTATTTTTGTTTTATATAAAGGCAGTCGGCTGAAACTTCAGGCACAACAGCAATCATTATAAAGTACAGAGACTTTAATAGCTCAGGATCTGAAAAAGTACTCCAACAGAAAATTCCGTAGGGCCTCAGTCTGCCTCTGTAGCCTCCTTGGGAAAAGCCAAGAACAACAGCAAGGTTTTGCGGCATGGCTTGAAGGTCAATAAATCTTGGCTCTGCTAAACCAAGGAGGGA
Organism: Burhinus oedicnemus; assembly: GCA_008921705.1. NCBI lineage: Eukaryota > Metazoa > Chordata > Aves > Charadriiformes > Burhinidae > Burhinus > Burhinus oedicnemus. The sequence continues at coordinate 713,565 of VFFE01007108.1, read as the reverse complement.
AATAAAAATATCTGGAACCAAGAACCCCTCACGTGAAGTATCCTGTGGCTGAGCTTGCTCCCAGGTAATTCAGGTGTCTGTCAGTCAAGACAATTGCACTGAACAGATCCCTAGGAGGAGGTGGTTGCAAGATGCCCAGATCCAAAGGCAAGCAGGAGGCACGACTGCGGCTGAACGGAGAGGCAGAGTGACTATAGAGGCATGCGTAGTAACATGCACTAGCAGCACCAGTCCTCAGTGCAGGGCTGCACCGAGAGTTAGGAGCTGGTTGTGATCAGCACAGTGGGTCTGGAGCAGAATGCTTTTGGTCAGCAAAGCTGTGGCTCTCAAAGGGTTTCCGAGCAGTGAGGTGGGCACTGCTGTTCAGAAGGCCCTCTCAGGCTGCAGAACAGACTAACAACAGCTGTATAAAGTTAAAGCATGCTACTGCAGCTGGGTAGGCTGCCTACTCCGTGTATCACTCGCATGCACAGCCCAAGTCATCTTTCTAGGCAGGATTCCCACTTACACGGCATGTAAAAGTGGAGGTGGCAGAAAGCTTTGTAGGACGGGGCAATATGGGACTTCTCTGGGTAGAAGAAGACTCATCAGTTGCTAGAGATTTACTGGCGCTGTTGGAGCAGAGGTAGGCAAAACTGCTTGAGCAATTCTGTCTGCTTCCCTAGAGGCCTTGAGAGCCATCCACTTCAGAGCTCCAGGCTGGTGGCAAGGTCTATTCTGCAGTGTTTACAACAAACTCTTTTTTGCACGCACAGTATTTTCCCCAAAACTGACATACTAACTCAGATGGGATCAGTTTTTGTCTGAACCGCTGGGGAAGAGTGTGCATTTAGAACAGCTGCAAATGAACTAAATGCTAGCTGGAAATGGTCAGGCAACAGTCCAAACTAACATTAGAACAACAGAGAGGGTGAAGCAAAGTGCTTATTTTTTTGCTGAATCAATAGCTCTGTCCAGGTTAACTTCAAGGTGTTGCTTACTTCATTGCTGTGCATCACATAATTAATTTTTTCTGCATTTGGAGATCCAATTTGTGCAGCAGGCTTCCCACTGAGGCTTCACCTAGGTTTTAGTTTAATTTAGCTAGAGGGTTGGTGTTTTTTGTGTGTGCTTGCTTCCCCTCCCTGTGCTTCTAAATCTAACTCCTCATCGGGAAAACAAGGAAGCATTGCGGTTAAAAGCCTAATGGAGAAGCTGGCTCTGGTACGCGGTATTCTCACCCCTCGAGAAATCTTGGAAATGGTGCATGTCTACGGTAACTAATGCAGCCTCTGCAATGATAAATTTATTCCTTCATTTGTGGGCAAAATTGATGCACATTGCTGGGTCTTGATGACCTCTGCTTTTTTCTGTCAGTTTTTCCCCCTGTTTGCATAACATTGTGCAAGTTTGGAAAGAACTTAGGGCTTTTCAGGACTAAAGGATTCAAGCAGTTACATCTCCAGCTTTTCTATTTGACGCAAACAAACAAGAAAAAGAAATCTATTATACACTGCTCTGTATGGGAATGATTTGAGCTACTCAGCAGTCTTGCTTCAAACTCTTTCCTTAAAAAGGTAAGTAACTGCTGCTCCACTCAGTCTCAGATTTCCAGCATAAAGGCTGGATTGAAAAGCCAAGGCACTGGAAAATAAGACAGATAGATGTGCACAATATATTAAGCTAGAAAAACTTTGTTAGCTATCATGCCCCATGCTGTTGTATATTATTATTAGTCGCAAAATAGCATAGCTTGAACGTTATTACTGCACATTAAAGAACATTTCACTTATAATTATGGAATAAAGAGAAGTGCTTACAACTTACTTAGCAAACATTTGCTTTGCACACACAAGAGTTTCTCTTTTTTAACCTTCTTTATTTAAAAAAACCCTGCAAACAGGTTGCTTTCTTCTGCAGCTTCCTAGTACCTTGTAATTTCAAGGTGTCAGTGAAGAAGGAAAAAACCCCACATCTCAAAGTCTACTTTTAATTAAAATGCATTACACTATTGTGAGTAAGAATACTGAAATTGAACAAAGGGTCAAAATATTTTTCAGCTTAATTAGAGACTTGGTGATTGAGGAGCTGAAAAGAGCTCTATCATTTTTAAGAGCATTTAGGACACTCCTGAAAGAGTAAGGGGAGATAGTTCCTTGGGTCAGTGGGCCTACCTTCTTTCTGTTGTAGGCAATTGCATCACTAATAAATTCAACCAGTCTCACATGAAAGCTGGTCTTGATTTTGTCCCCACTACTCCTACTGCAAGAGTTTTTCAAACACTTTTTCTTCCTTTTTAACAGCAAGAGAGCAATTAATGGCAGTTCCACAAATTGAATGACTTCCATCTTTGGCACAGAGAATATTGCATAAGGAGTGTGAGTTATTAATGATAATATGTGGCTGTTACCTGAGACGTCTTCACCAGTAGATCTTCAAGTTCTTTAAAAATGAAGTAACTGTCAGGGTCTCCATTTTGCATATGGGGAATAAAAGCTTTGCGGAGTGAGTACTCAAGGTCATCTCAGTCAACTAATAGCAGAGCTGGGATTAGAGGCAAAACTGTGCAGTTCCAGACCACTGTGCTACCCAGTAGATCACACTGACTTCCCCTAGGGTTAGAAGGGGATCCCTTGATTGGTGATAAAACAGTGTTAACTACTGAGGCCAGGATTTTTGAAAGAACCTTGGGGCTTAAAATGTATGTCTCCCATACAAAGAAGTGCAAGGGTGTTATGAGCTGACCTTGAAAATCCTGAAATACCCTATTGTGTTTATTTTTTTCTGAAAGATGCAAGCTGTAACAGCTCTGTCTCCTGGTCCCATTTTTATTAAATGTATATGCACGGGAGATGATGCTCTGCCCCCTTTTTGAGGCCATTCAATTAAGCTTATAATTAGAGATTTGCTGTTGCAGCAGAAAAACAGTTAGCTACAATAGTGCCTCAGCTGAGCTCCACTGGACTAAGCGCAACACAGACATAGCCAGAGATGATTCCTTCTGGAAACTGTTTACTGCCTGATCAGCGGAGCCCAAGGGTGGCAGCAAGGCACAGAAAAATGATATGACTTGTGTCATCTGCAGTGGACTTGGAACAGACCCGAGAGCAGTTCCTGCTCCATGACTCGGCTGCAAGCCCTCCTCGAGGAGGATGTTTCTGTGCAGTTTTACATTTGCAGTTTTTGAAGCATTTAAGGCCAAATATTTAAAACCTCTTTTATACTCATGGTTTATGGATAAGAGAAATCCCAGGCTTAATTTTGTTTCCTGAAGTCTCCATGGGTGTAGGTTGGGACATTTGGATCTCAAAGTGCGTCACTAAAACTTCAGATTGGATGCCAAAACTGTTCTGGCAACAACTCTGCACCAGAGGCAGAGCTCTTGTCCACTGCTGAGCAGCTCGTTGCTGGACGGTGCAATCCTCCTAAGTGAGAGGATCCAGCAGGAGGGGATGGCAATCGCAAGGTGAAGGTGGGAGCTGCCCGGCTACCACGGTGGGTGTCTGGGGCTTCCTCAGTGTCCCAGCCTGCTGGGGCTTCCACCTACAGCCACACCTAAGTCAGCGACTCCCTGCTTGTACATGGTCACTTAACTCCTGCCCTGGCAATCCTGATTACCGATGACAGAAAGCAATCAGAAAAAGGGAGCCACCTCCTCAGTCAATAAGAACCAAACCACCTTCCCGAGGTCGCCTCTGAGTCATTCACCATTGTTCTGCTTTGCCCCGTTTCCTATGGAGGAAACAGGGAGGAGGAGCAGCTTGCAGGATGGACAACACAGGCAATGTAACGATTTAACCACAGGTTTTTGTCAGGCTTTTGTCTCATGCATTTGGTTGCTTGGGGTTTTTTTGTTTGTTATTGTTTGTTTCATACTTTTTAACTGAAATGCATAGCACTCTGATGGAGGTGAAAAGCGGAGTTTAATGGTAGCTATGCTGCATAATTTGAAACTAAGGAAGGAGCCATGGTCTCTAAGTAGCTCGGTTTCACTGCCCTCAGTATTGTGGTTTCCGGTAGACAAGTAATATGCCATTTATTCACATTTTTTTGACCTATTGTGTCATAGTGATATCACAGCCATTGAACTGCAGATAAGTCATGTACCTTGGATATCAGGGTGAACATAGAATCAAGGACATGTTTGTACACACACACACATGCACACATGTATTCTTTACAACTTCAATGGCTTGAAATTGTTCTGTTAAAAAAAAAAATCAAACAAAAATTACCTGCTTATGGCTTTGAATCTTCTGCATAAGCAGGTATACCAGCTCCAGGCTTGTTTCTCTCTTAAAGTAATGTCAGAACACAAAAGGAAAGATATTGTAAGAGTGCTATTGTTCTGCACCAGAGTTTTAAAACAGCCATTGTATTGAGAAAAAAACCATGTTGTAGACAAGTTTCCAGATCCCTATATTCTCAGAAGGTGCATATCATTAATAGACAATTAAATCTTTTTTAATTTAAATCTAAACCTTATTTTTAAAATGGTTGCATACAAGCATTCCCTTTCCAATGCCTTTTGATTGTGGTGTTTCAAAATCCTGAGACTGGACTGAAATTTTCCATCACATTCTCATTTGTAATTAAAATATTGCCCTACATATGGTGCTGTAGTTATAACTCTGGTCTGTCTCCAAACTTTACTGCCTCTTAGATTACAAAATCTCAGTCTTTCTATGTAATTTAATCTATAACATTCAGTAAATGATAAGGTATGGTTAGAACTAAGAAGGAACTTACCTTGAATTACAATAAAGCCATTTTTCTATTCAAAAGTATCCATGACCAGACAGTCATATGCTCAAATTTATTGATTATTTTAGGGAACTCTAGCACTTTCTGTGTAATGCTTTGAAGTTTGATGTCCATGATCATCTTTACCAGCAGCAGTCATTCAGTTGTGCTGAAAGCTAAAAGGAAAGGACAACTAAAGGGACTGGAGCCAAATCTCTTCAAAGGCAAAGTAATATTTTTGGGTTTTTCAATATTCAAATAGCTATATGATTTAGCAATACATGCATCAATAATCTAGTGAGTGACAGAAATGTTATAATTAATATGCAATTTCTAAAATTAAAAATAAATTTGGCTTATCTATGTGACAGTGAATAACTTCTAATGTCATTTCCCAAGAAATATGTGAAAGGAGAATTTATAGTAGAAAGTCCACCCTGTTTTGTAAGGAAAACAGATGTTCATTAATAAACAGGCTGACCATGGAGCACTGGAACTACCATCTGGATGGGATGTTGTACAGGATTTCCCCCCCCTTTTAACAATTTAGTTAGTGAAGTTCTGGTAGGGATCAGGTGATTTTTTTTTATTTTTTTTTTAATAGCATGTTTGGTAATATGTTAATCTTCTTTTCTTTCCTTCACATAATTTCTTCCTTCTTGCCTTTAAACAAGTTAATAAAAAGAGTGAACCGTAAAGCATTCCAGAAAGTTCTGGAAATGGAGGGGGGGGGGTAGGAAAAGAAAAGAGTTTTAGTAGCATCTCTTATTTCTCCTTACAAAACTGCTGGTGGTGTATAAAGTCTTCTGCGTTTTTCCACCTCAGCTACCATACATGGAGAGTGCTGGGTGCGTGCTTGTGCTCTTTGTTGGCTGGATTGCAGCAGCACCTAGAAATACCAGGCAAAATCACCCCCCTCTGTTGTCTATTCTGCACTTGTGTGTGAGGAAGGGGTGTCCTCACCCTTAAAGAATTTGCCACCTGAGATTGCAATCCTGTAGGCAGTGATATTCATGGCTTAGTATTAAACTGTGATAGCAGTGACGTGGAAGTGCCTTTTAGGTGGATGACATGCTAACTGTCATCATGTGGGACTTATGTGCATACAACGTACTAGCATCCTTATTTTACATGTGGAAAAATGAGACTCCAGACAAAGCCAAGGATTGAAAGCCAGATGTCCTTATTCCTGTATGAGAGCCTTGGTGCACAACGATGCTGTTCTTTTTCACCTCAGTGTGTAGTTTAAGACCTTTCCAGGGGTCCCTGCTTCTCCTTGCCCGCTTGTAAAAGGGGTACAGAAAGGCGTATCCAACTGCTGGGATGCTGTGAGGCTTTGCCCTGCTGTGTGGATCTCTGAGATACCGTGGGGAGGAGGGAGCAGGATATTTTATCACGCAGCGCCAATGTTTCCACAATGTTTCTTGTGGCTGGTGCAAGGGAGGAACACTACATATGTCAGATCAAGCAAGGTGCTCCAGTTGTCAGATAATTACAAGCACTTACTAAGTAATTAATGTGCTTGGACTTCACTTAATATTTGTATACCTTCTCCAGTCTGTTTTACTACATGCTATCAAGACTCCTAAATACTTTCTTAGCAACCAAAACAAGAAATGACTTGATATTAAGTGTGTTACCTATTCTGTAGTCACTACTGGCTGCCAACAATTCATCAGTACACTGCTTATTAATTTTCTGCAACGTACTGTTTATTGATATTGCTTTTATTGTGGTACCTCACCTCAGCCATGAAGGGAGGACATGCACCTTCATCTCGAGCTAATGGCATTGCTGCCAATGCTGCAGGGAGGCTGAAGAGCAATGTGACTAATAAAACACAACCAATAAAAATATGAAGGAAAAAATGTCCCTACTAGTAAGAAATGCATATTCCAAGCGCTCGCACAGCGCCTGGGGCTGTTAATCATCACTCCACAGGCACCCCTAAACAACTCTAAACAACAGTTAGAAAAGGATCAGATGGCTGTTTAGGGGACTCGGTAGAGTGGTATTTGTTTGACTGGCAGGTAGCCATGCTTCTAAGTTGTGCTGTGAATAACAACAGTGGCTGAAACATGAAGATGAAGGTTTTTACTCATATGCTGTCTTTAGGACTCTTTACCAGTTTGTGCGAGGGGATGGAGGAGCTGGGCTTAACGGGCGCTGGCTCATCGCAGGCAGCAGTGGGGCCTGCCGAGCAGCCCACTGTAAAGGGCAAGCTGGAAACAGCCGCTCCAAGCAGTTTACCTGGACCGGCTACTCCTGAGGGGAAAAAAATACCTATTTGTACCACTGATTAATAGTTCTTTCCTCCCCCTTTCTTGCCTGCATTTGTCATGGAGGAAGCTTGTTAGCATCCTTTCCTCCTCTCCAAGTCCACATGTAAACTTTCCTCTCATCTCCGATCCGTTCATCTTAAGCACTTTTGTTACGTGAGTTTCTCCTCCTCCCTTTCCCCTTCTGATTTCATCCCCCTGCCATTCCTTTCCCTTGACCGCTCCTGCCGAGGGGCCGTGCCGCCCGCGGCGGTGGCCCAGGAGCCACTGCCTGCAAGGTGCCCTGTGAGTGCCCGGGGCAGCTCAGCTCCTGAAGCTGGACACTCCACCCACGGAAGAAGCAGAGGTCTGCTGTCAAGCCGGCTTTCCAGCCTGGCTCTGCGGCACTCTGGCGCTGTTGGGCTGACTTGGCCAGTATCTATCATTTTGCAGGAAGTAGAAAATTGCATGTAATCATCATCAGTCATTCATTATCAGCCCCTCTCAGCCTGCTGCTGGGCAAAGCCTTCTCCTCTGCTTGCTTGCCTCATGCTGATTGCTTCAGTTATTTATTTATATATTTACTTTTGCCAGAACTTTGCCACACTTGGAAAACAAAGCTGGCCAGTGAGAGTAGAGCATGGTTTGCCAAGACCCAGTCCTCCTTGCTTTTCGTAAAAAACCTGCTTTACTGTTGGTGATCCACATTTATTGAGTTACTTGTGCAGGAAACTGTGGAATTTACTGAGTTTTAGCAAGAGGCATGAACACACATCGGTACAGGCTTCAGCAGGGACCAGTGATCTGAGCACATACCTGAGATCCCTGGTGGAATTCCACAGCCCGATCTGAAGTCCATGCCAAGAGATCTGCCATCAGCCATGCCAGCTAGGAGTCTATCTGTGCTGTAGGCATGCCTTCAGTGTCAGTGGGGTCATAAAGCTTATTTGATTTTTACCTGAGCTCAAATGAGCAACAAGAGTGTTTCAAATGCTTCTGATGGAGGACTGAATTTTTAAAAAGATCCATGATTCCAATTCATATTAGCATCCAGGGGCTTGGAGACTCAGCCAAACTTTTGTGAATTACAAACACTGAGGGATTAGGCTTTCCTGAGACTTTTTCTTAATGCTTCCTGGTTTGAAGGAGGTTTTTTTGGCAGATAATTATCTCTGTTGTTTCACAGGTCCAAAACCATTGGAAGCTTTCATATATGAAGGCAAAGTAATTTTTAAATACTGTGTTTACTAGGTCTGTTCCAAGTGTGAATAAATAATGTAGTCTTTAAAAGGACAACAGGAAAGATATTGCCTTTGCATTAGGGTTCTCAGTGTTGTTAGTGAAGGCAAGGATCTAGACCTAAGCCCTTCGAAATCTCTCGGTGCCCAAGTCTATCTGATGAAGCCTCACCAACCTTCCCAGAACTGCAGCAGCTTTGTTGCCAAAACCTGGAAGCAGTAAGGTTTCCCAGACACATATGTTTCTGACAGATACACTCCCTCCCCTGAAGTGCCTAAGTTTCTGCTGATGGGCATTTGTAAAGCTATCTGGTACCAGTTCATAAAGCCGCCTGGCTGCAGCAGAAGCCTCAAAATAGTTTCTTTTTGACTAACTTGCCATGAGGATGACAGAGAAGATATATGCCAGACCTACTTAGAGAAGACCTAATTGTTTGTGAGTTTGTGTGCACATACCCTTGAGATTACAGTGCTAAGAGCGTATGTACGACTGGGAGGTGGGAAACAGGGCTGTATTTGCAGGCAAGAAGTGTTTACTCTTCCTCTTCCCCTCTGCAGAGAGCTGGGTCAAGGGGATTTGCTGCTTTCTGGTCAATCAGCCCCATGTCTACCTACAAAGTGCCTTTTTCCTCTACGCTTAGCACCAGGTAGCATAAGGGAGTCCTTGCACCCTGACATGACAGATGTAATGTGATCCTTGCAAAGTGTGTGGCACAGGGAGCCACAGGGGTAAGAGATTTTGGTAACAGGCTACACTCCTCCAAGCTGCGATGTCTAAAGGGAAGGATTAGCTGTTTTGGCACTCCTGCCCAGGAGAGGAGGACCTACATATGTGTATGGTCAGAAACAATGAAGCTTCTTTACGCGTATCTTTTAAGCATGGTAGAAGGTGAAGGATCCCCCACACAGTTCAGCTGAACCTTTTGCATGATTCAGGAACCTGAAAAATATGTAGCCTTATCGTGGATCTTGCTGTATGTGCCTAACTTGGGTGTACCTCGTGGGGACAGAAGTCCTTAAAAGCGGGATTTTCAAAATTGTCTGTAGCCTTATGCTCCTGAGTCTCCTTGAAAATTGGTTCATTTCTGGATGTGGATGTTTCCTCAAGTTTGTATCTCTAACTGTTGCTGTTTTGTAGTTTCTTAGAGTTGCAGCTAACCTGAATGTTGCCCATTTGAGGCATATTAATAAGACAATAAGACTTGTTGAGGCCCAACATCAGGAGAAAGCTTAACACTTAAGACAATGAAGCTTAAGCCTGGTTTCCCTCTTTGTCACTCAGAATAAACAGTAACGAGAGTGATAATAAGAGAAGAGATACATACTTTTCTCTGCAATGTGTGCCTGGCTAGGAATAATGATGGAAATTGGTATGGGTGACTTCTCACAAGGCAAACCTTTGTCAAAAGTAAGATAGACCCCTCCCTTTTCATTTTACGTGTGAAATCAGAGTGGAAAATGTAGAGTAAATACCTTATCCTCTCCGTCCCCCACCAAATTGCTTTTATCAAAGCAAAATAGTCCCTTTTTGGCCACCATAGCTATCCTCACAAAAATATTCCCATTGAAATGAAGATAAATTTACCATTTTTGTATTACAGTTTGCTTAGTTTGCTTTTAGTAAAAATATGTTAACATAATACTTAGTTTGATATTGGTACAACTGTTCTTTCCTGACTTATTCTTGAAAGAAGTTTTCTCTGTTATGAAATCAGTGCAGAGAAAAAAGAGGTTATCCAATTTTATGATACCTACTGAATTTACCTGAATGTGTGCGTTCAAATCTGGGACTTGTATTTTCTGTTTAAATATTCTAGTATAAACACAAGCCTTACAGTCTCAATAGTTTGACTGATTTCTTGTTTTACATGGTCTGGGTTTTATTTGATTTAGCATTCAGTACTACAAGAGAAAATAAAAGTGAAATAATCCAGAAGCCTAAGATGAAGGATGCTTTGAGAAAGAATATTCTCCAAATTGTTTACTTTCTATGAGCTTTCACTCTTTAGATTCACTGACAAATTTCCAGCAAGTAAACCGGCTGCATGTGTATCCGTGTGCCCGTGTGCTGTGGATGTACGGTAAAATGTGCCTGGCTGTAGATTTTTGTTACAAACGGGAAAGTCAGCCCATTGTTGCTAAGTTGCAAATGTAAATCCATTTATGACTTTGTAATTTTGCAATTTTGCATGCTATTAACCTGAGATCAGTTTGCAGTTTTGCAGCTCGCATGTCCTTAAACCTCAAAGCAAAACCCAGAGATTTATGAACCCAGGTGAAGCAAAGCTCCAGGAAAAGCTCTCACAGAACAGAGATTTGCACAGTTCTTATCTTCTGCCAAATTATTCTAGCAGAGAGCAGAGAAAATCTTTTATATAATATTTCAGAAGTGAGGAAAAAGGGAATAGGAATATAAGGACAACACTTGGTAATATGTCTCTTCACCTTCCTGTAAGAATTTTGATTGATAGATTCCTCTGCACTCTCCTCCATTAGGCTAATTTAGAGAGTCACCTGCATGTTGCATGTATAACTTGCTAAGCTTTTCAAATTACTCCCTTAAGAAAGAGGTGCTCTATGCTGTGGTTTATTAAGCCCACTTCTTCGATATGTCTCGGTGGCAGACACATACCTGAAAAAGAAATCTGAGCACATATTGGATGGTGGGGAATTTGGAGATTTAAAAATACCGGTATTAGTTTCTTTGTCTTCTTTTTCCCCCTTAATGTAGTTAGTCTTTATAGATTATAAAGCCAGAAGGGACCATTGCGATCATCAAATCTGACCTCCTGCTTAACACAGACCATAGGCTCTGCTGAATTAATTCCTGTCTGAACTAGAGCATATCTTTTCGAAAGTCAACTTCTCACTTCCCAGCATATGAAAAGGTCTCCCATGACACCTATAGACCTTTCATAATGAACAGATTCTTCCCATGATACGGACAAATTGAGTTTTTCCTGGGAGGTACTGCCCCACTCTGAGCTGATAAAGGAAGACCCAGGAACTATAGGTATGCTGTGATTACTTCTTTTGCACTCTGTGATGTTCCAGGAGCTTGTGCATCTTCTGCTTTATGAGATATACTTGGCCTAGGGGAGCTAAGCGGAAGGATGAGGGAGAAGAGGAGGTGCATAATGGTATGGCCTCCAGCACTATTATTTATGACAGTATCCTTCCAGCAATCTGTGCCTGCATAGGGTGAAGGCATGGTTTCAATTCTGCCCTTGAAACATGGATTAAGCAATGTTGCTAATACATATTTGTCCCTGCGGCTGTCAAACATTTCACTGATACTAGACTCTGTAGACAGCTTAATAGCTAGGTCTTCTGTCAATGTTACTGCAGCAGTGTCTCCTTTGCTTTAAGATGCTGTTCAGATTTATTCAAGCAATAGGTGTAGCATGGTGCTTGGTAAATAGCAGCACCTGACTGTATGCTTGTATCATCACTGCTTGCTGACATCCCAAGTGACCATATGAAATGGATAGACTATGGAAACCAGGTGCTGAGAAGAATCCAGTGAGTGAAAGTTGGAACGATCATCTGTCTCATCCCTATTTTATGCTTCCTAACAGTTACAAGTACAATGCATTATCATTCTAGAAGTCTCTGAACAATAACTACCATCTGCAGAGTTGAAAATGTGTGTATCCAACAATATTGGACAAATGGTTTTATTACTGCTCTTAGCATGATGCTTTACTGGCATTGATGTAATCTGTGCTGCTGGTTTTCACATAACACTTAGTATTTTACATATGACCTCGTTTAATTTCTCTGGATGCTAGAGATTGAAATTATCTGTGCGAAGATAAGCACTGAAAGCATTATGATATGTACCCACACATGACAGCAATATTTTGCTACCTATTGAAAAGCAAGGCACAATTGAAGGATGACATTTTTCCAAGCTGCAAAATTACAGTTCACCTGTATGGTGGGAGGTGATGAATATTTGGCTTCTCAATGATATTGCCATTAACTGATGGAGCAGCAATGATTGGTATTACCTCTACCTCACACTTGCTTCAGTTCTCAACTTTGTCTTTTCAGACTATCAAGCTTTTTCATGATAATTTTCTGCTGGAGCTGTTTTTTTCTCTTCATAACTGATGACTGGAAAAACTGTCATGAATACCTCCAAATCTCATTCCATCAGATAAAAAAATTTCTATGGGTTATTTTTATCCTTCAACATGTATTTCCTCCCCCTAACGTTTGCAGATAACTAACTGTCCATGATTGACAGGATACCACTTGTTCAAAAGATCTGAGTCCAGGGCAGATTCTGGGTTAGAAGTCCGCATTGCAAATGGAGGCACTTCCTACGCTGGGAAGCTCTGGGCTACTGCTGTGTTTGAAGCAGCAAATAATGTGGCCAGCTGTTGAAGCCTTGGCAAAATGTAAGCACACCAAATCTCTAAAAACCCCCAACCATCTGAAATGAAGCAGACGCCTAGATCTTTTGGGAGTTCCTTTCACTTGCCTTGAGTTTCTCTTTTCTTCCAATAGTGATTGCAAGCCTGGAAAAAAAAAATCATCTGGACCTTGTTTAATAGCATTTTCTGCATCGAATTGTAAGTGCTGGAGTGTTTTAGAATTTAACTCCTGTGATATACACTACAGAAATTATGGTTATTATTGCACAGTAATTTCTCTGAAGTTTCTTCATCACTAACAGTCGTGCACAATCACGCCTTGAAAAACACTTCCTCTGTGTGACTTTGCTGTAGTTTCAGGCTTTCTTTTCTAGCCTCCAGGGACACGAAGACCTTAGCTCTGACCTACATTTTTGCTAATTCTCCTGCTGAGTCCCTCTTTGCTTATTCTGCTTTGCCAATAATACCTTTATGTCCTTATCCTGCCTTTCTGCCTACCTCTATGATCTATCGGTAACTGTTCAGTCCCCTCTAAAATTTCTGTTTTGCCTTGAGGCGAATGGAAGAAAAATGCACTGTGATTAAACTTACGTGTAGTATGGAGAAATAACATTTTTATTTTCTCTCTCAATTCTAAGGCAACTATTTGGGGAGTGGGAGCGGATATTCCATGCTTGGTATTTCTATATTTTCTAGAACATGGAGTCTGAAGTAGGGGACAGTATCAACTCGCCTTATAAGTCAAAGAATTTTTTTAGATTCATTTTGTTTGTTGAGAAGTGTTGAAAAATCAGTGTTCATATTCTTCCATAAACCTTTCTACTTTCCTTCCTGGTTGCTGTGAACTGGTGGTTGAAATAAATTATCTGGGAAGGGCAAAGTCTTGTTATATGTCACGTAGTGAAAAATGCGACTTTTAACAAGTTGATTAAATCAAATGGCTTTATTTATCATGGGAAACCTGGTAATTTTGGCCACATCAAGTCTGAATTTCCTCTTGGTCTAGGTCATCCTCCTAAATAAAGAATAGGGAGAATAAACTTACTTACAGTTCCTCACTGGGAACTGCTGTTCATTTTCTTGTACTGCTAACATCCAAGCTGACACTGTTTTTTAACATTTACTAGTCTATCTTTACTGTCCTTCCTTCATCTCTTTGCCAGTCCCCTTGGGCATTACACCTACTAAGTCCTGGTTTATCACCTGGTCAGACTCCCATTTTCTCCTTCGCTTGGTGTTTGGTAGGATTAGTTCAATGTTCAGGGAAGAAAACCAAGCCATGTGATCAGCCTGACCCATCCCAAAGGCTGAATTACAAGTAGCAAATACCGGGAGTACTGCGCACAGTGAGCACTTTATGAGCAATTTGTAGGCTGAAATTGGTTTGCACAAAACATTTATTGGACAGCTTCAAATAGAAAATGAACTTGTAAAAACTGCAGTTTGTTCATGAACTGCATTCATCGGTATGATAAATTATGTGGTTCAAACTCTTTGCTCACTGTTAACTTCTCCAAGGGAGACATAAGATGCTGCTGATGCCACTGGAGAGAGCTCAGGACCCATCACCCCTACTGTACAAGAATATTGTTTAAATGAAAGAACTCATATGAAACGAAGCAAATGATGGAATAAACATTGCAGATGCAACTGAAGATGCATGCCAACTTACATGAATTAGAAATGAATGTTAACGTTTCTTAAATCAAGAAATTACTGGCTTGTACCCAATCCCCTTTAAGTTCTTAATTCTAAAAATACAGTTGTTAACTTGTCGAGAATGGAAACTGCAACTGTACCATGTCATCCAAAATATCTAACCCTTCTTTCTTCCCCTCATTCCTCCCCCTTACCTGGACTGCCCCCACACAAACCTAACGAAGAAGGAAGCGTGGTCCAATTGATGTGACATCTTTGTGACAGTTATGGTCTGTAGATCTTTCATTTATGCAAATCCAGTTGCTCAAACCAGGTATTTTCATGTGTCAGCTGTATGTAACGTGAGCACTTTGTAGCTCAAATGACATTCTTACTTCACTCTGATAATTGTCCTGCACTCTCTCATGACTGTGAAGCAGGTGGATCACGAGCTGCTGTTCCAAGTGTCCTGGGTGAGGAGGACAAATGCTGAATGACATTTTTTTAGCTGGGGGGGGTGTTAGTGTTGAGTCATTATGTAGTCCTTTGGGGTGAATTTCATTGTTATGAAATAAGATGAGAAGGAATTTTTATCAGCTCCTTTGAAAACATTAATTAATTAAATGTTTTCCAAAATGGAGCTGCCACTCTCAGTAAAGTCAAAAGTAGTTCCTCTCTGCCTCTGAGGACAACATTTTGTTCACAGATTGTAACTTAAACTTATTTTTATCTGAAGTACTATGTTGCAAAGGCTGGTAAGAGATTTATTGTGATGTATTAAACCATCTGTTCCCAAGGACTGTGCTTCACATTCCAGCACTAGCCAATGCTTGTGGTGCTGCGTTTTTTATTCTCAAAGCGCCTTTGCAATTTTAACTTGCTTGTAGGTAACAGAGTTTTCACTGACTTGAAAAGCAGATGTCCTGCACGAGTCTTGAGTAGACTGCAGGGGAGCTCAGCTGCAGGGATGCTTGCAACTTTTTTCCACTGATTTTTTTTTTTCCTTTCCTGTCCAGACTCCTAATAACTAATGGAATCAATAAAAAATAAAATGCAAAGCAACAGGTTTTCAAAAATGCAGCAATGAATGGAGAAAAGATTTTGACAGAGGGATGTACAAGATATTTACTTCTTTTGAGATAGGTAGCCATAAGGTAGAGTATATTTTGGTTTATTTCAATAAAACATATGGGATAAGATGATGCAGGTCTGCTCGTGATCGAAGTTCAAATGGAGTGAACTCTTTTATGATACCCAGAGAAAATGGCAGATGTCAGGAAGCTTTTCTTTCTCTGTACATGCTGCACTCAAACTTGGAGAGCTTTCAGAGGTTGTTCAATACTGGCATGGTTTTGTTATGATTGGAAGGAAATAAAATTTGGAGAGATAATAGCTTATTTGCCAAAAAAGGTAAGCTTGGCTCTACCTAACCTATTCACAAAATTTGCATGTTACATTTGTTATTGTGAACCGTTGACTTGTCCAAAATTACTACAAAACATAGATGTCAGTTTTTTGTAGTTTTGGTTTGTTTGTTTTTTTTTTCCTGCCACCTGAAGTCAATATTTCTATTTTTGTGTTGGTTTCCTTCAGAACTAGGGTGAGGGCTAGTCATTTGTTTAATATACTTGAACTATACACTTTCTAAAGGGACTTAGTTTGTTCCTTGCTCTTAATGTGTCTAGCTGAAGAGATCATGATAAAATAAGTGTGTGCTGTCCCCTCAACAGCAGAGCTGTGTATGTGTTTAATTCTTCCACTGCTGTAGTCTACCCTGTATACCTAGCACAAAAAAATAACCTAAACACTGACTCACCACAGTCTGCTCTGTCCTCATGTTTCCTGGATGTTGTACTGTACTGTCTTCAAAATCCCATGGATGCTTGAGGAAACAGAAAGAAAAAGGCCCTTCTGTCTCATCATGCCTGGTCCTTATCCATTGCAGGCCATCACATCACATAGGATTACTTCTGTAGTCTGAGACATTTATAAAAGAATGACTTCTGCCTGCACAGTATAATATCTTCCTGATGCAGAGTATGCTGTCCACACCTGTCCAAGGAGCTGGAGGAGAAGGCAGGCTCGTTTTTCCAGTAGGTGACCAGAAGTACTGTGGAAATCTGAAATCAGGCAATGCTTAAGTGTCTGTAGGCATCACAGGCTGGACTGATGCTAGGTGTAGCTCAGCAGACATCAGTGATCCGTACTGATAAGTATTCACTAAGACTTAAGGCACATGCCTGCTTGTTGAGGAGCCTTATGGAGGCAGGGACCTACATTTTTTTGGTCTCAATTTCCTGTTGGCATGGGTGCCACACAAAGCCATGACTCAGGAGGCATCTCTCAGAGAGACAGCAGAACTGGCCTGTAAATGGGAGATACAACAGAACTGGCCTGTAAATGGGAGAATGTGTCATATGGCAGGACATCTTTGAACACATTTAACAGTGCCTCCTCAACCATGTGATTAAAAGAAGAAGCAGCAGGCTGGCTGTACAGAGCTTAAGATCCGTGGGGCCTACCTAGACAGGAAACTTCCCTCATGGCCCCTATTCTGCTTTGTAACACCTATATCCTCTGGCAGAAAACTACTGTTGCATAGTGGTCTGAAAGTGTGATTGAGTAAATGTATGACATTTGAGCAATTTAGCCCGTTGGATGACCTATGCTCAAAATGTGTCTTCATAGGCTTGGCTTGAATGGAAAGAGGAAGAGAGACGGAAGGAGAGGGGTAAGATTTTCTATATGGATGTGTTTTCTGGTGAGCAGGAGATTTGAGGACCATAGAGGTTTTTAGCAGAAACCCTGCCATTGGGGATGGATAGAAAATGTACTTGATCAGCTGGCAGAGACAAAATTGACCAGAAGTGCCCCCAGAGCAATCTCCTAACTCTGGGGAATGTCTCTTGTTACACCAAACTGGCTGGGGGCGTACAGGGATAAGAACCTGCACTGTGACAAAACACTGGGGACATTCTTCACACAACGTGACACAAGGAGATCATGGAATCATAGAATCATAGAATGGTTTGGGTTGGAAGGGACCCTGAAGATCATCTAGTTCCAGCCCCCCTCCCATGGGCAGGGACACCTTCCACCACACCAGGTTACTCAAAACTCTATCCAACCTGGCCTTGAATACTTCCAGGGATGGAGCATCCACTACTTCTTTGGACAACCGGTTCCAGTGCCTCACCACCCTCACAGTAAAAAATTTCTTTCTAATATCTAATCTAAAACGACCCTCTTTCAGTTTAAAACTCTTACCTCTCGTCCTATTGCTACATGCCCTGATAAAGAGGCATGTAGATCTTATCTAGGCCTCCTGTGATCTTCCAGGAACACTATGAGCTTACCTAATGGTGTGTAATAAAGACAGCTTAGAAATGAGAAAGAAGTGGAGATGTCAGGAAATTAGAGAGGAAGGAAGGACATGGCTAGCCAGGGTTAGGTTGCAGTGTGCTGGAAAAGCAGCAAGGTGGATGTGTACTCAAAAGGAACAAAGGGGGCACATGATTTTGGCAAGCCTAATTTTGCCTTTACTGAGGCCAAGAGCTGCAGGATCAGAGGGCTTTCACCTGCGTTGTCCTCTTGCCATGATATGCTCAGGCTATGTGGGAACCTGACTACTCTGAGGGGATGGAAACATAAAACATGTTTGTACTTGCCACTGCTCCAAATGAAGAACAGCAGAATAACAAGTTTACATAAAGATATGTAATGATAACTACTATGTGTTAGGTGTAGTTTAATCATGTTTATAGCTGAAACACTGAAATTTTCTTTATAAGACTTGCAACAAGGTTGAAAAATATGAGTGACCCTGTTGCTCACGAATATCTTGAGATATACAGTGAGGATGCAAGTGATGTACAGTGCTGATTACATTGGGATGAACCTCAGCAAGGTTTTGGGCACAATTTCTCTAGTACCACATGTCTTTTTGAAACTGATT
Organism: Burhinus oedicnemus; assembly: GCA_008921705.1. NCBI lineage: Eukaryota > Metazoa > Chordata > Aves > Charadriiformes > Burhinidae > Burhinus > Burhinus oedicnemus. Next base: position 695,372 of record VFFE01007108.1, on the reverse strand, counting down.
TCACGTTGTCTACACTTTGGATTTTTTTAAGTTTATGCATCTTGCATAGAGGGTTAGAAGCACTGTAGAGGTGTAGAAGTAGACTGCTGGGCACACATAGCCAAACTGGTCACTAAAAGAGTAGGAACTATTCCTATACTCTACCTGTTATAAATCAATGAAGTAGGGGAAAAGGAAGGAACAGTCTTTCACAAGTGTCTTGTGGGAAAAGTGGTGAAACAGTAGACATGGTTTTCTTCTTGTTCTGTTTGTATATTGCCTAGTCCAACAAGGATTTTCATGGACAATCATGGCTGGGGTGAAGATAGCCATATATTGACTTGCACAGTTGGTAGGTTATGAGCAGTAAAAGAAAAAGGCAGCAATCACCTCCAAACATGCTCCCCAAAACCTACTATTTAAAATTAGTATGAATTTTATGCATATGCAGGTCATACAGTTCCTTTTCCTCATCAGCCTTTTTGTCTTTCAATGTCCAACCAATCCCAAATTTCAGGTACCTACTTGTCCCCTTGTTGTAAATAAAGCAATTGTTCTTCAAGGCTAATTTCTAGGGTTTTTAAGTGGATAGACTATATCACATTAAAAGGAAAACTCCAAGAGGTTTTCCTTTCCCCTTGAACTCTGTCTTTGATTTCACAGGAAGGAAACATTAGCCAGGGCTGTCCTAGGAATGAGTAAGAGATCCTAGGAACATATCCAAGGATTCCCATGGTACTTCCTGGCAAATATATTATCTGTGTAGCTGAATTAGCTCTGCTTGCGATGCTTAGGAATTGATGTCCTCTGATGCATTTTTTGTTATTTTGCTATTGCCAGACTCAAAAAGTCAGGAAGCCTACAAAAATAATATATGTTTTGAGTATTACTATGACTAGCAACTAAGAGATACTAGAGAAAAATAGATCATTTACCTTAATTTCCCTAGTTGCATGCAAAACAAATATTATACAGGCAATTATTACAGAGTTCTTGGAAAGTGGACTTCAAGCGTACAATCAGAGCAAAATTGGAGCTATTCATAAGCAAATATTTAATGCAACTTGAGGTTTCTGATTTTTTTCATTTTGATTCGGGTGTTGCTTTGCTAATCTTGCTAGAAGCATGGAATTACTATTTAAGTGCCTGTCTAGGTGCTTAATAAAATCAGGCATGATATTTTTCATTAGTGCAAGATTTCTACCTTTAATAGTACTGCAGACAGTAGTGAATCCGGGTTATGTTACACTAGTCCTAAGGTTAGTTTTGCAGTGTAAAATATTTCATTTACGTGCTCTAATTTAAAAGGTATCATTTCTGAGTGATGGAAACCTGTACTGTACAGCCTTTGTATAATATCTGGGATATTGTACTTTGGGGAATGAACCAGAAGCCCTGAGTGCTGACACAACGATTGAACACACGATCCTATATTTACAGTATAGTATCTCATTTTTAATAGAATTTATCCAGCAAAATATTCCAAACAAGGTGCTGATATCTTGCCTTTCTGAAGGCTAGTGTTTGGAGCAGGTTTGTCAATTTAGCTTTCTCCTTCAACTAGATTCTCATTATGTGATTTTTGGTAGCTTATCTACCTAAACTCCTTATTTCTCCTATCCTTCTCACTGTTTTTAAAATGCATGTAATTTCTGGACTCTTATTATTCAAAACATATGATAATGTAGTTCTGGAAAAAGATTATATAATTTACTATTTTGATAGGAATTCACAACAGTTGTGCACTTGCAGAAAATCCCTAGTTGCTCTACTGTCTTCTTTTTTTCCAAACACTGGATTTATAAGTGCTGCTCCTGTGTGCCTTAGGCTTCCCAAAATAGAGCCCCCTCCAGAAGAAATTCTCATGCCTGGGGAAATTCCAGTTTACAGATGGTATATCTCTCCTATGGTCAAGGGGAGGGGGAAGATGAAAAAAGTTATCAGAGTTGGAAATGTATAAAAATAAAGATAAACTAAAAAGGGAAGGCAGAACCACACTGAATACCGGGGTGATGTCCTGAGAACTCCCTGCTAAATGAAGCAATCCACAAAACATTTACGGTTGCTTTTAGGAACCAAGAATTTGTCAAGTGTTATGAAGCAGCAAGCAGCCAGCGTGAGACAGAAAATGTCCTTAGACAAAAGTACTGATGCTAGCCAAAAATCTGTGCAGGAGTTATTCCTGGTGTTATTTTTTTTCCTAGTGATTTGGATGTAGACTTGCAAGTTTTTTTTCATGCACTGGAGAAAATGAAGCTTTTGAATTTGTACTCAGAATGCTCCTTCACTGAAGTATATAAATGTTCTTCCGATTCGCAACTATATCAAAATAATTTGAGAAACTCTCTGTGCCATTGGCAATA
>VFFE01007108.1:664287-692980 GCA_008921705.1 Burhinus oedicnemus | reverse complement strand
GAATTTTATACTTTTTTTTTTTTTTTTTTTTTTTGGCAGCATAGGGGTATTTCTACATCAGCATGTTCTGAATTTTGGTAGAAAATTTTTATTTGAATTGCTACTACAGGGCAACTAATTTTCCTGGAAAATGCCGATTGGAGAATCACTTTTTAATGAGCTCTATTCAGGACTTAAGGCAGAGGGTTGTTTGTTACCTTCAGAAAAAGTCTTTAAATAATGTTCTACTTTGTAGAATATTTCAGCTGTCCAGGTCAGGCTGTCCAGTTTACAACTCTGTTTCTTAATGTCCTGAGGTTCCAATTGAACTGACTCAACATAACATGCTTACCTTCCCTATTTAGTCTGACAACTGGGTTTAATGTATGTAACCAAACCCGCAGGATTCTGGAAAAGCCTTCAGCATGGATGACATCTCCACACTGAATTTTCTTCCCCATATTTGTTGCGTCCCCTTCAGAGAGTATCTTGTCCAGAAGCTGAAATATCATAAGAAAAGGTCTTTTTGTCCTGAAGAACATTACAATCCTTTGGTGACTGATTCATGCTTGATGAAAACAAAAATGATCCGTCCCAGATTCCTGATTCTATTTTTTTTGTTGTTGTTGTTGTTGCTTGTAACCAATGTCTAAATTTAAAACAGTATCCAGATTTAATTACTGCTTTCTATTACTGTGGTAAGTTGAAGGTACGACTAGAGTCACAGTAATTTATGGGCAATCTGTTCATTTGTTAACAAGTATCTTCTTGGCCTTCTGAGGAGGGAAAGAAAGGAAAAAAATTCTGTAGGATTTCCAGGGAAAATCAGGTTCAAAGAAGTCTGGTTAGAATCAGCAACTCAAACTGTGGTACACACTGCAACAGAGCTGTGGCACAACCTACAGCTGAGTGAGTCATCCCCAGAAAGACGTTTGCATGATATATACATTTTTTTTTAATGTGAACCCTCTTTATGACATTTTGAGAATTATGAATCAGATCTGATTAATAACCTTGAATAAGCTGCCAGTTGAGACAAATCCAAAAAGCAGAGCCTCGAGATTTTAATCTCAACCAGTTTGTGTAACACTATGCAATGCAGATGAAGGAATTGATCATAAAGAAACGACTGTGTAGTCAGGAAGGATTTTTACCCCTATTTGTCCTGCAGCTTATTTTAGAACTGAGTTTTAGTCAGTCATTAAATTGATCAATCTATTATGCTACTTTCTGTCCCAGTTGCCTGATATTAGCAGTTCTGTCTACTTCACTTACAGCTTGCTTTTCTTTAATCACAACTTTAACTGACTGATTTAGCTGTACGTTTGTTGAAGGTTTGTAATAGTCACATACCCCTATATCCAAAAGAGAGAAGTTTACAAAATAATTTAAAAATTCCATTTTGGTGTGTGTGTGGGGACCATGGAGATGTTTCATACTTTCTTAATAAATAAATTTTTAAAATACTTCAAAAAAATTCTGAAACCTCTGCATACTCTTCTGGAGAGTTCTTTTCCATGCGGACAGAAGTCGTGCTGTGCTTGATCCTCTAGTTTCTTTTTTGGCCTAAGATTGCCTTCATGTACAAGTTTCATGGCTGGAATTTTTTTTCTGTCTAAGCAGCTGAATTTACAGAACTCATCTTCTTCATGGGTGCACCTATTTTAAATGCCCAAATGCAGTCAGCTTGTGCCTGATATTTCAGCACAGCTAAGCTCCAGAAATCTCCAGTTCAAGTTATGGGTCCTTCAGACAAAAATCAGATGGCAGATCTCGACCTACTTTCATGATTGTCTCTGGAATTTTGGCTTAGTTTGCATAGCACCATTTGATGCTTCCCAGATTTCAGATGGAAACATTACGAACAACCTCTTCTTAGTATCCTTAATCTATTGCCCATGAGGCTTGTCTGCTGTTGTGGTTTAGCCCCAGCTGGCAACAAAGAACCAGGTGGTCTTTTTGCTTATTCTGCATCCCTCCCCACCCCCAGCAGCAGGACAGAGGGACAATTGGAAGAAAAAGGCGAAACTCATGGGTTGAGATAAAGGCATTTTAACAGAACAGCGAAGGAAAGAGAAAAACAACAACAGTAACACTGATAGAGAAATATACAAAACATGATTAATGTACCATCGCTCACCAACTGGAACCCAAAGCCCAGCCCACTCCCAAGTGGTGATTTTCTGCCTCCCCCCCACCCCCGGCCACCTCCCTGGCTATATACTGGACATAGCATCGAATACCTGTTGGGCTAGTTTGGGTCAGCCAGACCAGCTGTGTCCTGTCCCAACTCCTTGTGAAAATTAACCCTACCCCTGCTGGAACTAGGACATTGGCAAAGGATCTTGAATGCCTTCCTTGTCCAAAAGTTGTTCAAGAATCCTAGGCAAAGTTGTGCTTGATGCTTTACCATGGCACTGGTGTTTGCAAAGCTTAAGAGTAGGATGGATGCTTTTAGTAGCAAATATACAGATCATGCCACTTTGTATCTCCTCTTTTATCAACAGAATGTGAAGGGATCAATGTGAAGGATCATATTCTTAAATATTTCACTCGAGAGACTGATCCCAAGAAACTAGGGCTAGAAGACAAGTTCATTCCATTCTTTGTAGACACCCCCAAAATCTAAGTCCTTTTGATCCTTCAGAATTGTCCTCTAATATAAGACAAATGCAAATTCATGCGTATTGAATTCTGAATACAAATTCAGAATTAGATCTTGCATGGATTCTGTGCTCTTTTAAAGTGACCTTCAAAGGAAAAAATAAGTATCAAATCACACGAGCCCTGGAAAACAAATTTAATGGAGAAATATGGTGATTTAGGAAACCATTGATATCCCTCAGCTTAAGAGAGCATTTCCCTTTCTGCCATCATGCACGTGCTCTGGAAATGTAAAGCTGGGATGTCTTTTGGTTTTGTGTCATTTTTAGATAGAGTTTGTGGTATCACTTCCTGCCATTCTTTTGTTTGTTGCATTGCAATAGTGGACATAATAATACTGACTGAACAAGACACTGCAAATATGTATACATTTGTAAATGATTGAGCAGAATTACACATTGAATTAAGAAATCCTCTCTTTACACAGCAAATTCTAAAAGTCTTTCTATGGATAACTACTCTGAGAGAAAAATTAATGTGAAGAAAATCTCATCCTGTGAAAACTTGGCCCCTCCTGGTGGTTCTTTTCACCCTTCTTATGTGAAATTGCCCTTGGAATGAAAACAGAAAAATACGGTAAAGAAAATGATGTAGCTCTGAACCCTGGTGTAATTTACACCAGCACTTACAATAGACAGAGTGAGACTGTTAAGAATGGATCTATTTGCTGTATTTTGTTTAGACATTCCTGCTGCAGAAACATTTTTTAAACGAGAATTTTATTCCCACTGATGCTTATTTTCAATTATTTTAAAACAATACTTTAAAAAGCTTTGTAATTGAGAAAATAATAACTTGACTGAATTTTCACATTTGATTACTGACCACTGCTGAGAAGCCAAGTTTCCTCCATTTGCCGTAAGTAGATGAAAGCGTGACACCCGGGACTTTGGCTCTTTGTCCCAACAAATAACTCATATTCATTCTGAGATAAAATGTTCCCTTTAGTCCTCATCTAATTACTAAATAGATTCAGTAGCCTAAAATCTTCAATCAAATCCTAACCTTAAGCCTTCATATAATTTTTCCTTCAGTTAATATCCTGCACAAACAAGAGCTATTTATTAGAAAGATCTCTCTGGTTTAATCGGTTATATTAACGTTAATAAAAGTAGGGTATAGACCCTGTCCTGTGCTAATTGAACATCTAGCATCCTAGTGCTCTCGTGGTTGCCTGTTAATATTTGTAAACAGCACATCAGTACCTTGGTTACCACTGCATCTGCAGCTATACCAGCGATATGCAGTGTCTTGGCATGGCAGAAATAAATTACAGTTCTTCAGCATTTCTTTGCATTTAATCAGAACTTCTGTTGTTTTAAAATTTGAATTTAGGACATCAATATATCATAACCAGCTTAAGGATGTTCATGATCTTACCAATTTCTCTCATACTCTATGGGTAGGATGGCTTAACTCAAGTTTTTAAATTTACCTGCCCATTCTCAGTGTGTAGTTGTAATATAAGTTGTGTGGACACTTAATACATGAGATATGTTGAAATGTTTTACAAGAGTTTTGGATGATTCCCACAATACTGTGCAATTACTACTGTATGTGTCACCATTGTAGCAAACAATGCATCACCATTTCTCTCTATTCACAATAACTATTATGCATAATAAAGTTGCTGCCCTACTTTCTTTTCTATATTCCTGGAAAATATTCTCTATGTGAGACTACCAGATAAGCACAGTTTTTTTCTGTTTTCTCTCTCTCTCTGTTTCTTGTACAGGACCAAGAACCTTGTGCTTAAGGAAGGATCATAAAAGACCAACAGGAAGATTGTATTTTAATCCAACAATCCATAAAGAAATTAAATCTCTTGGGAGGAAGAAGCCTTCAATTTTAAAGTTAAAATTCTAACAGAAGATTTAAAGTTTGAAATAATAGATTTTTATATTAAAGTTAAGCTGAGAAATGATTGGAAGCTAGGGTGCTTAAAGCTCAGACCTCTCTCTGCCATCTATCTTCACCCCAGCAAGTTTGTGAAACATGAATACTTAAAGATACCTAAACTTTTATGTCTAAGCAAAAATATTGGAAAAGAAATGTCTAGAACTCCAGCTGCCAAAATCCAGCGCTCTTCATAATCAGGTATCAGTCTGGAGTACAGCGTGAAGACAGCCCTGGCGATCCTGGTGGGTGAACTTCTTACAGCCACCGAGCAAGGGAAGACATGTACGTTTCTGTTGCTTGATCCATCAACAGCCTTCGACACCACCAGTCTCTTGGGTGCAGCTGATTCACTTACAGGACCTGGCAGGGCTGGATGTGCAGCTCTGAGCTGGCTCTGCCTGTTACTCTTGGACAGATAACAGAAGACCGTCCCTTGTGGTATATGTAGTTTTCAATCCTCGATCTTTTTCAACATCTTTGTGGGATCTATCATCGAGAGCACGTATACACAGCTGCCTGTTTGCTTTGCAGAGGCAGTCAGTATTATTGCCCAGATGACACAGTGCCTGTGAGAAATAAATACATGGTTGAAAAGAAGCGGGATCCAGCTTATTGTGGATAAGACAAGGTGAGGTTGGCAGGGAAAGGCAATACTTCAAAGAACTCACCTTTTGTTAAGGACTTCTCCCCACTGATTGCCAGCATGATGCACAGACCCAAGCTTCAGCTGGGAGTGCCATCAGTCACAGGTACACAGGTGGCAATGTTGAGGAAGGCCTTCTTTTTGGGCTAGCAAGAAGTGTATGCTCATTTACCTTGAGTGATGGACTATTTCAGTGATCTGCCTGTTAGCCGTCTCCAGCTTACAGTACTTCAGTTCATTTTGTCTTGGGTCAACTATGAAAGTGGGTCAATATGCTACGATCTATCTTTTAGAGACAGGTGGCCAAAGTAAAAATGTCACACAAGTGTTACACAGAAGATTTTGACTTCTCTTTTGATACTGCATTCTTCCAAACCGGCCTGGCATTTACAGCATTTGAAAGACAATCCTGTGCCTACTGCGGTGAGGATGCTGCAGATGGTAGACCTTAAGAGTATGTATCTTGGAGATGGACATAGTTTCCTCTCCATATACAATCTTTACCACCAAGGGCCAAGCAAATCTTCTGTCTCATCTGTGTCTTACAGGCTTTAAGACTAAAGTAAGATATTTGGGGTAGTTTTCCCACTGTAGAAGTAGCAGAAAAATTTCATTTTATAATTGTCACAAACAAGAAGCTGCATGAATAAATCAAACACTTTCTTGAAAAAAGAAAAGGACTGCTTTTCTTCAGACCAAAATATTAATTTGAAACTTGTTTCTGTGATGGTAATAATATGCTATAAAATCCAAGATGGGAATCATTAAAAACCACAATTAACAATGGTGCAGACCTCGAAAAAGGAGAGATACAACAATAGTAATTTTGAATAATAGTTTTAAAATGACAAAAATCAATGAATACTAATACGTGTAGTAAAAAAACCTCAACTGAATTAGCTGACAAAAAGTGAACAAACGGTAACAAGCCATGGCTGCAGAAAAGCTTTCATATAAAGTAAACCAGTGAGAATACAAATGAGAAACCGCTGGCACATGTTCTGTGTAAAGAATAAGATGAAGTATCCCAAACTGCGTCAATTATTAAAACTAAAGGCTCAAACTTTGACATATGATCTAGAAATCATAAATAACACTTTCAAAGAGCAGTGTCAGACACTCTAATCTTCCCAGTTGCTTTAAACAGGAGATAAAGTTTGTAAACAAAAGCACTTTATTGAAACTTTCACCAGATCAAAGTGTAACCTTAGACTTAATAAGAAATAATAAATGCTGTTAAGGTCTAACAGTGGGGAAAGTAACATGCTTAGATGAGCTGCCAGCAAACATTCAGTGAGAAATCATACATACAAAACCGAACTGTTATTGGAAGTGTTTAACCGAACATTTGAATCAAAAAAGTCTGTTACTTCATAACTCAACAATCCCACCAAAATGGTTTTCCTTTCTATCTGCAGCATTGGATATTGGTCTTAACATCAGACTACATTTATTTACCAGTGCTGAAATACACTCCTGTGTGCAAAGCACACATACGGGCACTCAAATCTCTAGTAAGCCTTAAGTGAAGGCTTAAAGGGGAGCAGAGGCTTCTGAGACACTTCTTCAGCTCATCACAAGTGATTTCCACATAGATCAGTCTGGATTATTTCCATTTCCTTCACTGAGGATGATTCGGAGTTTTGTGTTTATTCACTGTGAGAGTTTGATAATATAGGTTTTCCCATTCAACTGACTGGGAAAATCTTTGGATTCATTACAATGGAAATATTTGTTGACTGTTCTTAAAAAAAAAAACCAAAAAACAAACCAAAAAAACCCCAAACCGTCACACTCTTCACTTTAGAAAGACCTTCATAAAAATTGGATTAAAAATAATGTGTAATATCCTGACCAGGTCTGTACATACTAGCAATTTAAACTCGCCCTTTTTAAAATGACACCAGGGAGCTAGACAAGGCTGTCCATTATCCTCTTTTCTTTTTGCAATTGTAATTGAACCTTTAGCCTTATTTTTCAGCAACTAAGAATTGCTTCAAGAAATGAAAATTGGAAACTCCATAAATTTGGGTTCATTGTATGCAGATGACATACTGATTTGCTCCTGTAATCCTGGTCATAATCTGCATGTAATCCTACAAACAATGGATTGGTTTTACATTACCTCTGGCTTCTTTGCAGCTACAGTGGTAAAATCTGTTTTCTTAAAATGGACATGCAGTTGCAGAGCCTACCTGACCAACGTATGATCAGATGAGACATGATTCTTCTAGATACCTAGAGATAATCATTTGTGAAGCTAGCATCCACATATAACTAAAAAACTCACTTCCCTGACTGGAGCGTGAATTGCTTTATGCATGTTCTTATTTTCCTTCAACATTTTTTTGGAAGTATAAAGCAAATGAATATGATAAACCTTGTCTGTTTGTTTCTCTATTTAAGGATCTTTCTCTCTCAGCGCTATATTTTTTTCTTTATTATTTTAAACTTTTCCCTTACTTTGTACAAATGGAATATTTGAGGTCTGTTTCTTAAGCTTTGTAATCACTGTTAGAAAAAGGTGGGTCAACTTCAAAACATGTAGAGTTATTTCATATTAAAATTTTAGTTCATTATACCTTGGATGGCTGTAGCTGCAGAATTGAGATACTATTGCTGTAGTACATGTTATATATAGTAAGAAATTATAAACACAAAACATGTGTGCTGAAATTACTGGTAGCTACCCGAGAAGAAAAAACTAGTTCTGGAGATGACTGGAAAAATGTAATGCATTTTTCTTTATTTACTCCTTGAGCAATTCTCAGAGTAAATTCTTAGATCTCTGTCTAATTATTTGAAAGAGCTTGAAAGATTGGAATAGATACCCAAGATTTGGTGATGCTTTTCAAAGTCCAAATATCACATATGTCAAGGTATTCAGCAATTAGACCAGTCTGGCCCATTGTTTTGCTGTCAAACAACACTAAATGTGAAATTTTCAGCTGAACATCATACAAACAGATTACATAATGTTACATTAGAAAAGGATTGTTGCACAGATGTATTGACAACGTATTCCTTTTCTACTAATTAATTCTCAAATTAGATTATTTTAGCAAAAACTGAGTTAAAAGTGGAGCTTTAATTTTTAGAATAGGTTTGGTCTGTTTGGAATAAGATTTCAATAGTGACTCATTCCAAATATATATTGATTTTCTTTAATATGTTACACAGGTTATAATTAACTCTTCAAAGAATAGCTTCATTTCAGACAAAATTGTCATTTAGCTGTCATAAAATATACATACCATAAAACATTAGTGTGTGTGACGGAGTATCCTAAATTAGCTATTTGAAAAGGAGAGTGACAAAATGGAAAATTGACACAAATGGCTTCTGCTCCCAAGTTTTTAATTTAATATCAGATGGAGTACCTACCTGTTTTTTACTAATTGTGCTCACACATGAAAATAGTACTACTTTCTTATGAGTATATCACACAGAAAGTGAGCAAGTGAAGAGTTTTTTATGTGAGAAGCTAAAATCAGCATCACATTAAGAAAGCTGGAAAGCTATAATGTTCATTTTCAGCTTTCACAATTTCCATAACATAGGTGACTATTTCCAGACACAAGACACTCTTTATTTCAGTCCTCTGTGTTTTATTCTATTTATCTGGTAGTGTAAATCTCGTGAAGACTAGATTGTAGGTCATAAGGATATAAAATTAACCAAAGTCAAAATCAGGTAGTTCATGTCCAATATGGTTTTGAAGACAGATGAAGCCAGAATGATGCTGTTTTTATCAGTTAAGTATTCATGTCCATTCCCAACAGACAGGCAGAGGGGCTATTCACATTGTATTTAACTTTTTCTTGAAATAAAAAGTATGATCAAGGACAGATGGCTTGGAGTACCACTAACATAAACCATACAGTATCGATAATAATGAGCAGTAGAACCCAAAAACTATGGAAAATGGGATTACTTCCTTTGACAGTTACAGGGAGATACATATATTTTAATTGCGTCTGTTCTTAAGAAAACGTGAGCCACATCTAAACTTTCTGCACTTGCTCTTTTAACGAGCTTGGGGATGGCTGGGACCTAATTCTTGTGGCCAGTCAAGATACATAGATTGAAACAAGGCCATTTTGCCCTGACATTCTTCAGTCTTCTAGGGAGATGAGGGTGGTAGCAACTGAACTATCTGATCTTCTTTATGAAATGGATTGATTTTATTTCCTCAGTACTCCATGGTCAAATGGAAATACGGTTTGAGCCACGTTTCACCAGCAAAGGCTACAGAATAGAAATATGCATTCTGGCATTTTTGCCTTGTCTGTGTATCTTGTGCATAGATAGCAGACTCCAGGGCTGTTACTACATCCCATCCATGAAGAGGTGTATTCTTACATGTGTCTAAATGCAATGAGAAGAAACCCTTTACTAGTCTAAGTCGTTTATGTACCAGGTTTTTTTCGTTGTAGAGTTTGGTGCAAACATCAGATTAAAAGTGCCAATGGACTAGTTATGATTAGCTTCTCTGCTTAGCGGGAGAAATCCATAAACATGAATTCTGGTAAATTTATCACTTTGTGTTGCTAAATTTTAGTGGCTGTTGTTGTTTTGAATGAGCTGGGATTGCTGATTTTTTTCTTTTCTCCTTGCAAGGGCTATGACTTCCAGCATACAGAAAGTCACAGTAGTTGATTGGAGATGTTACACATACGTACTTTCTTTGGTAAGTTATGAGCCCAAGTGTACTGAGCACACCAGCAGATGTAAATTAACATTTTTTTACCACTATGGAGGTTTGGATGTCCAAGCACAATCCCACAGCCCTGTTTAATGCAAAATCACTATAGGAAAGAATAACAACTGTATGGGATTTCACCAAGTGTGACATCTAGTCTATGTCCAAGTAGATGATGCAATAGTTAAACAGCCCCTTGTGATTTATTATGTGTACAAAACTTATGGAGAACTCTCAGCAAAATGCTTATTGGTAAGTCATGCTACCTCAATCTGTTTTGTTCATTATGTCTGCTCCTGCCTCAATGGGTTAAATTAATTTGCTATATAATCATGACCATATTGTTGTTTGGAATTAAGTTCGAGTGAGCTCTTTTCAACAGTTGAAATAATTTCACAGGCTCCATTATCAAAATTTTCCTCTGCAAGGGTAGTGTTTTATGTGTCTCCTGAGTGTCCTATAAACTCCCAGTATTAATAGTGTGTTAGGGGTGATATTGATGCGTGATAGCATGGATACTGTATGCGCTGCTGCAATGCTTTAAGACTGTAAACCATTTTTAGCAGCATTCTTTGCAAGGCTAAGTCTTGATAGTGCAATATAGCACTGCTAATTATATTGATCTAATTAATCTAATTAAATTGCAGCTAGATATGTTGTACATGTCATTTGTCTATATTAACATTATGTAAACCTATTCTGCTTGTCTGTGCACTTTATATACAATGCCTCTTTAGCATTTGACCAGGAAACTGATTGTATGCCTCCTGCATCTCACACTGGTGAGAAAGAGATGTGGTGATCGGGTGGTTCATGAGATGAGGAAAGCCTGACTGTTTTTTAAATCTGGTTTTGTTTCAAGAGACAAAGGATATTATCCTCCTGGAGCTAAGAAAATGTCTGCTCTTCCTCGTTTGTTTATACCACCTTTGACAAAAACACACCTTCATTTTTCAGAATTTCTATGCATCAGTTTCAACACGTAAGAAACGGACCAAAGGGTCTAGAGTCACTTTTGTGGAGCAAGGGAAACATAACTGCACTGCTTTGGTATTTCTCTCTTATGTGGAAGAGAATGAGTACAGGCAAAATTCACTCCTAAGGGAGCAGGTAGCTTCCTCCTGCTGCTCCTCGCCACTGTTCATTCTGCCTTCCACCAGCTGGTCCAGAGGAGACACCTTAGCAGAGAGGGCAGCAGTTGATGAAACAGCAAATCTTTGTTGCCAATGGCCTCTTCTTGTGTAGCAAAGGCTCTTTTCATAGTTGTGCTTATCCATTGTGGTTGTAGCAATGAAGGGTAATGTAAGCAGATGGTATCTCTACCCTCCTCCTAACACAGGACACACACTTGAATGTCATCCAAACTCACCCTTCTCCTGGGTTTTCTTTTATCATCAATTAAATCAAAGCAAATATTCCTTCAGCATGAGCTGGCTTTCCAGATTTCACTAAGTTTTAGCTTCTTGTCTTTAATTCAAAGATACTCTATCATTTTCTATGATCCCTGTCTGGCATTAGGAAGACTCACTTGGTTGGGTTGCTATTCTGAGTTCGCTGTGTCACTCTGCAGAGTCATGGCAGACTGTGCCACGTTAAAAGAAGAATTTGAGTATTTTCTTCCACGTCAGCCTCCTGTAGCAATTAGTGCTGTCCCTGCTTAGTTAGCCAAATCAGCTGAATGCTAAAAATATACAACACTGGGCAGGTTAGGAGCCTGAAGGACGGTTGAATACCATATTCAACTGTCTTGATATTAGATTTATTTATTTGTTTGTTTGTTTGTTTGTTTTTTTATTTATTTTAAGATTAAAATAAGTAAGATAAAAATGCTTTATTTGTCTTTATTTGTGATGTAGGATTTTTTAAAAACTCTGCAGTGGATATTTTAGGCCAGGTTTTGCTGTTGCTCATATGGAGAAGTGAATGACCCTCCTTTCTGCAGCTGACCACTGTCTTGTTATTGATGAAATTGTCCTCACATTTCTAATGTCAGGAAAATGGAGTGACAGAGGGAAAAGGAATAAGATATTTTCAAAATCTCATTTTCCTTTGTGCAGTATAAGAAGAGCTGAAACACTGTTTTCTTCAGCTTATTCTTGCTAACAGCATTAGTTAGAGTAAAACATTTTAAACCAATTTTCAATTCTGATTAATACAGCTAGCTAGCTATGGTTATAATTATGTTCCAGGTGGAACAGTTTTCAATTTTGAAAGAAATGAAGTCAGGAAATCCACCTAGGCTTTCAATAGTAATCTGACAAGATTCTAGAGAGATGCCTTGTTTACTGTGATTGGAAAAGAAAGAGGTAGTATGAATCCTCCTTTTCCTTTTGCATTATCTCCTTTCTTCTAGATGGCATAGGGCAGGACTCCACAAGTCAGAAAATTTAAAATTGGAAGTTGTCCATAGGTGGCTTTTTCCCCCTTTGCTGTAAGGTCATTTAGACCATGCAGAAGCCATATGCACAACAAAGATGGCAGCCATAATCCTACAGTTGATCTGTATGTGGTGCATATATATTGAATATTTGATGGGGACTGGAGTTTGCTGTTTAAGGCTTTTGTTCAGGCTGACACATGGCAGAGAGATCCAAAATAAGGTAAAGAAGAAGATATGAAAGATGAAGAGTTCTGTAGATGACCTGTTGAAGTCAATAGAAATACCCTCAATGGTGTCAGTAGACTGGGAGTCAGGTCCTCTTAGAGAGAGGGATGGCATTAATATTTGTGAGAAAGTGAAATCCTGGGGGTCTGCAGAAGAGAAAAACAACAACAAGCCTGAAGGGACTTTGGAGCAGAGCCAGTAGAAGCTGCTGTCATCTCTATCCTGCTGTCCTTTCTTGAACTTGGCACAATCAGCTGATCTGCATGAATGTGATGTTTTTATGGCACTGGTTATAATTGGTAGTGATAGCAGCACGACTGAACGAGACAGCACATTGTATGAAAACAGGTTGAAGGGAGGATGGGATTCAGTTATAAAATCTTAAAACTAATTTCATCAGAGTAGTTTTTTTGCTAATCAGAATATTTTCTGTGAATCTTGGAAATTGCAGTCTCTGATCACTAACCAGAGAGTATGAGAGGGTCTCATTCATAAGTGCTTTATCTTCTCAGGAACAAGTCGATAAGCCTTTATTGTTTAATTTTTCTTTCTTGGGAACTGGGCAGCTGACATTTTTTCAAAGTCCCTTAATTTGTAGGGGACTTTGTGGGAGTCACAAAACCCCATTAACCGTATTTTTCATCTGGCTTTAGGAGGAATATATTTTAAAATGGTAAAAGAAAAAGACTTTGAACAGCTTCTGATAACTCACAGTTTAAGCATGGCTATAAAAAGAAAATGAAAAGGCAATTAAAAATGGAATATTTCTTTCTTCAGTCTCCCCCCCCAGCTGTAATTTGTCACTATTTCTTGTAGGCAGGCAGAAGGATGAGGCTACAGAACACCATTTAGCACTGCAAAGCTGGCTGCTATAAGGCAGCATAAGTTGGCATTAGGGTGGGGGACTAATTTTTTAAAATTGTATCATCCCCCAAAAAAGTCCTGAACAGGTTTTTGGTTTTGTTGGGGGTTTTTTGTTTTTTTTTGGGTTTTTTGTTTGTTTGTTTGTTTGTTTGTTTCCTTTTGGGTTTTTTGTTTTTTTTTTTTTTCAGAATTGGGAAAGAAATGAAAAGAAATCCATTAAAGTCTTGGCAGCACTAGCTGGAGTCAATGAGGGAAATAAGAAATCATGTTTCTTCAGATTCCATTCTTGACTATCAGTACCCAGAAATGCCCTCATGTCATGTGAGAAACCTACATAGATATATATCCCAGAGAATCAACAGAAACAGGCTTGAAACACTTACAGTGTCCATATTTGTGTGTGCAAACTGATGTTTGCAATTCTACAAATTCATTAGTAGATAGATATCAGAAGTTTCTCTGGTCCCTGGTCTGCAGAGGGCAAGGTTCCTCAGGTAGGTTTCATTGCTGACTCCCAGGCCTCCTGAGACAGAGTCACGTCTGCCAGGAGAGAAGAGTTTTTGTGCTGATTGTACCCATCCTTACAGAAATGACATCTCTGCTAGGGGGGAAGGGGCCGACTGGCCCTGCTGCACCCAGCCGAAGGAGGACCTACTGCTGTACCCCTTGCCTAGGCAGAATGGCAACAGGGGTTGGTTTCCACACCAGACCAGTATAGCCAGAAGGCCCCAGGTTTTCCTGACTGCTTTTTTCAGCAGTACTGTGAGGTCCACTTGGATATTTTGGGTAAAATAAATATTTGTATGCTGCTAAGCAAACGTAAAATATTATAATTGTTTAAAAGGATGCTGAAAGCCATTGACACTCTCTCTTGTGTGTATACATGTAAAGCTGTACTTATTTATCACACGTGTTTATAAAACAGCCACCACTATATCATCCGAGCTCAAGTTTTGTGAAAAGATCACAAGTCCATATTTCACATGAGCCATATGCTGAGCTGAAGGCACATAATTTACAAACCTTTTAAGCGATTGTGTTACCAACAATTCACATTTCGGCTCTCAAGATAAAGTCCCAGCCCATTCCATCTGATCAGCATCTTATTCTTCAAGCAGGTGTCATGGTTTCTGAATTTTGTCCAGATGGCAGCTGATGTGGAAGGAGAGACTGAGTGAATAAAATCAAATGCTGTGAGAAGAGCCGGTGAGCCTTTCCTCCTCATGTTACTGCTAGTGACAATAGATTTAATGCAGTCATTGTTCATGATATGTGAGTTTATTAGAGCTAAATTGTTAGGATTATCTCATAAAATTATAACAATCTGAGAAAGTGATTGAAGCCCCTTAAATATTTTGCATTTTGTTACAGTTCATCCGCATTTTGCAGTTTATGTCTTTTGGTTGTGTGCATGTATACATGTATCTGCTCATGTCCAGAGCTGGTTCAGCATTCGTTCTTCCCAATATACCTTTGATCTGTTGAAAAGCAACAACAAAGCTTGTAGACGTGATACGAAGTGCAATGAAACTTTCAATATATATGTGTGCAAAAAACGATTGGTCCTGTGGGCTGTCTTGGGGAGCGTGTAACTGCTAATTGGATGTGCCAGGGTCAGCAATTACCTCTGAGCAATTCGGGGCCCCTGACAGAGCCACCTTTATCTGCAAGCCAGCTCCCGGAGCTGCACACCGTAGCCGTAGCCGGGCAAGAGCCCTACGACCACAGGGCAGAGGGGAGTGGTGCTGCACCCTCCCTGGGGAGATCTGCAGCCCTTCCCCATCCACCCCACATGTGGGACAGGACCCTGCTGACCGATGCTCAGCACCTGCTGTTAAATAATTACGAAACCATGCTGTATGCACCTCCGTACTGCTAGTGCTGGGTTTGATCTTCCCGTCGGTTGTACGGGGATCCCGGGTATAAGTGCTTTATGTGCTGCCTCACCTGGAGCTGAGCAGCCCAAAGAGGGAGTCATCAGGAGTTACTTCACTCTCTCAATCTCCATTTCTAGCTCCTGGGTGTTTGCCTCCAGAAAAATCCGTATCTTTGAGTTGCCTCTGAGAGAGGCTCTTATTATGACACTGGTGGGCAGAGCCCTTCACAATTTGTAAAATAACCTGCTGCCATGTCAGATTAGGTTATGTGCCATCAAATTATTTAAATCTTCACAGTTACATTTGTTCTACAGACGTGTGCACTCTCTCTCTTGAGACTAGCATTTCTGCACTTTTATGAATACTTTCCTGTCAGGTCATTCTTTTTTTTTTTTTTTTTAATTTTTTAGTGGCAAAATCAGTTCTCAGAGCTCTTTTTAAGACCATGAAAAGAGAGGTGGTGCTTTGTGTACATTTTATGGTTTTTCTGTCCAATGACTCTAATGTCAAAATTGCTACAACCTTCCAAGAGAAATGCTAAATCATAATGTGGTAAGAAAGGCACCCTCGACAGGTCTGCGAATGACAGCTCTATAATTTCAGCATTATTTGAATACAATGTAGAAGTGCCTTATATGTTTAAGCAGCTTCATTTTACATCTGCTTTTTAGAATAATTGATTCATACTTGTCTGCACAGGCTTTCAGTAGTTCTTCTTTTCTTTCTTAGTGTCTTTGTCTATCCTTTTATTTTTTCTTTTTTTTTTTTTCTTTTTATTCCCATGAATTTTTATTCTATAATGTTTATCTTACTAGTGAGAAGATGAGAGGGTCAGGCTGAGCATGTGTTAGACTGAGCTGCCGTGGAACAAGTCGTCTTTACCTCTATACTCATTACAGCCACAGAGGAGAATGACTTGAATTACATGTGGATTTTTTCCTGCCTGCTTTCATACATATGCTAACATGCATTGCTTTATTTGTGACTCAAAAATTGCCACTATTATTTCTGAGTACTGAGGTATATTTGATCTGTTTTAATATTTCTAAATTATTTTCGCCATTGTTGCTCAAGTCTGTGTGGGTTGGTTGGTTTCCTTAAAAAACCTTCCAGTGGTTCCTGATGACAATTTTTCATCAGGAGACGGAGGCTTCAAATCCTGCTAAACCAAAAAAGTTTATAGTCCTGTGGTGTTTCTCCACTGTTGAGCTGACAGCTGAGATCCTAGACTGTTTCCTCTGTGCCTGATGTCTGATGCAGCCAGTGAAAGGGTAAAGGGAGTGGTATGGATTGGGAAAAAATGATATATTTTGCAGAGTGGCTACCTCAGCTAAAGCTGTGTGTCATACGTAAAAAATCTGCGACACCTGGCGGATCTCCATGGAGGCGGCTTGGTTTCTTGTGGCATGCCCAACAAACTTATGCCTTGCTACTCTGATGCCAAACTACAGCTGTAGCCTCCGCAGACAGCACTGCACCACCGGCAGCACTCAGGAAAATCAACTAAGGGCTGTGTTTTGTGTCTGGGCTGCCTGTGGACTGCCCCACATTGCTGCGTGCAAACACCAGGAGCCTGTCGTGTCTGTGCGTTAAGAAGGCCCTTCGCCCCGCACATCCTGCATTGGCTTCCCAAGGCGGACCACCAGGAGGAGGTGAGGCAGAAATCATGCATACTACTGCAAATCCAAATTGTTGTCACAAAAGGTAGTGGCTTTAAAACGCATGAGGCTGTGAAAAATGAGGTCAAAACTAGTGTCTCTCCTTTGTTTTTTTCACTGTGAAATTGTGCCGCTTTCCTCGGTTGCTGGATACTTAGCCTGATGTGAAGAAACGCGATTGGAAGGGAGAAAGAGTTAGAATTTCAGAGAGGGAAAAATCTTTCTGAAAAGCATTGGTAAACGTAGTTTAATAAGGTGTTAGCCTAAGGGCTCTGTCTTCTTTATAAAAAATATTGTAGTTATTTAGTGATACCACTTTCTATTGGAGGTGCTATTATAAACTACAAGAAAAACTGGTCTTGGCCTCAGTCTTTCTAATCAGTAAAAATATTTACAATTAAATAAAATAAAGGTAAATATGTTTTAAAAAGAATTCATAAATTCTGGGCTAACATGGCCCAGCGTAATAGCTCTTCTTTAAATAAAAGGTTTTCAGAGGATCCAAAAAGATCTCAAACCAATGTTCTTCAACATTTAGCATCCATTTCCTGTTATTTTTGTCTGTAACTGTATGGGTTGTATTATTTCTCTCTTTTGAGCTATTTTTCCTGTATTGATGCATAGTTTTAGTGTTCTTAGCAGGAATTAATATGATGCTTGAAATGTTGGTTGTACCTCTGTACCTCTGTATCTCTGTTTCCCTGTAGTGTTTGCTGCCATGGAGGGCACCACGAAGGATAGCCTGCTGAGGAGTGGGCACTTGTGCATGTAAATGTTTCACAAAGTGTGAAGTTGTATGTGAAATTCCTGATCAGATTATCTTCAAGGAGAAGTGTGAGAAGATGAAGTCAGTTTGCCTCCCAGATAGTGCAGAATGGGCGGTGTCAAGGCTTTGAGATCAGCCTAGATAGTGATTTCTGGTTTTGTGTGAAACAAAGAGCTCTTTAGTTAATGTCATGGCATGTAAGGCATATAGATAGATAGAACCGAAGGAAATAGGTAATAACCATAAAACAGTATTATGAAAATATAAACCATAATTAGTGGTAATGTGTTACTCTCTTAATTAAATACACTAAAGTACGGATGCAGAGTTTTGATGCGTGGATGCTTTTGTCCGAGAGCATATGCACGTTTATATACTGATCTAACATTGATGTATAACCGATGCATCGAATATGCATCAAAGGATGAATACTCTGCCCTAATGTTAAATGGGTCTCTTTAGTGCTGTGCAGTTGTACAAATATATGGAAGAAGATAGTCCCTGCCCCCAGATTTCCCATCTGAAAAGAAAAGCATAGAAAACTTAACTGTACATGTGCTTAGGGTAGCTCAAGGTTGTAAGTGGGGTAGGCCAGGTTAAGTCATACCCTTGGGTGCTCTGCTCATTCTGCTGAAGAACCTAAATGCCAGCGGGATGCCTCTGCTCCTTATTAATGCAGGAAACAGAGCCTCACAATTAAAACTCAGATTCTCCGTTCCAATTTCAGTGTCAGTAGCTTGGAGGGTTATGTGTAAGGAGTTCTCCTGTTCCTCTTTCTGCTGTCTTCTGCAATGGAAGCTCTGTTTCTCTCCTACTTGCTCTTCCTGGTGCCTGGGTTAAGGACATCACTAGGAAACTTCCTAACCTGGTATGGACCTTGGACTATTACACATTGCTGGTTTTCCAGGTGGGTGGTGATGAAGTTGCAACACATAGTCCCAGGGGAATCAAAAGAAACTTCAGGGCTTTGGGACGGTTGGTAAAGGAATCTGGAGCACAGGTTATTCTTTCTTCTCTCCTCCCAGTTGCGGGCAGCAGTATTGGAAGAAACAGATGAGCCCAATCTATTAATACTTGTCTCTGTGGCTGATGTCACTGCCACGATTTTGGGTTTTTCAATAATGGGATGGCCTTCATGGCACCAGGCTAGCTGGCGTCAGATGGGGTTCACCTTTCTGAAAGGGGGAAGAGGGTCTTTTCTCACAAACTAGTGGGGCTCGTTGCCAGAGTTTTAAACTAGGCTTCAGGGGGGAGGGGGGCAATATCAGGCTTGCCCATGACAAGCTTTAAGATGACAGGTAACAGTTCGAGGGATGGGGTGTTAGTGGGGGCCTGCAGCCTGTTGCTCTGAGATGTTCTGGCTACACTGCAGTACACTTGGTCTTACAGAGATGAGACAGGGGCTCCTGAGGTAACAGGAGCAAGGAGGGATACACCAGTGAAATACCCCAAAGAGAGATGGGGTCAGGAAGGCCAAGGTGCAGCTGGGGCTGAACTTGTCAAGGGATGCAAAGAATAATAAGAAGGGCTCTAAAGGTATGTCAGCCAGAAAAGGAAGGTCAAAGAAAGTGTACCCCCCGGATGAGCAAGACTGGGAAACTGGTAACAACAGACGAGGGGAAGGCTGAGGTATTCAACAACTCAGTCTTCACTGGCAACTTCTCTCCCCACACCTCTCGAGTGGATGGACCTCAAGGCAGGAACTGGAGGAGCAAAGTCCCTCCCACTTAAGAGAAGATCAGGTTTGTGATGACTTGAGGAACCTGAACATACAGAAGTCTATGGGACCTGGTGAGATGCATCCCAGAGTCCTGAGGGAACTGGCTGCTGTAGTTGCCAAGCCACTCTCCACGATATTTGAAAAATCATGGCAGTCAGGTGAAGTCCCCGGTGACAGGAAAAAGGGAAACATTGGACCCATTTTTAAAAAGGGTAGGAAGGAGGATGCTAGGAACTACTGACCTGTCAGCCTCACCTCTGTGCCTGGGAAGATTAGGAACAGATCCTCCTAGATGCTATGCTAAGGCACATGGAGGACAGGGAAATGATTTGGACAGCCTTCACCAGGGGCAAGTCCTGCCTGACCAACCTAATGGCCTTATATGATGGAGTGACTACATCAGTGGACAAGGGAAGAGCTATGGATGTTGTCTACCTGGACTTCTCTAAGGCCTTTGACATGGTCCCCCCACAACATCCTTCTCTCCAAACTGGAGAGATATGGATTTGATGGGTGTACTGTTCAGTGGATGAGGAATTGGTTGAACGGTCACATCCAGAGGGTAGTGGTCAACGGCTCAATGTCCAGATGGAGATTGGTGACAAGTGGTGTCCCTCAGGGATCAATACTGTTCAGTATCTTCATCAATGACATAGTGGGATTGAGTGCACCCTCAGCAAGTTTGTGGATGACACCAAGCTGAGTGGTGCGGTTGACATGCCTGATGGATGGGATACCATCCAGAGGGACCTGGACAAGCTCAAGAAGTGGGCCCATGTGAACCTTATGAGGTTCAACAAGGCCAAGTGCAAGGTCCTGCACCTGGGTCAGGGCAACCCCCAGTTATCAATACAGGCTGGGGGATGAAGGGATTGAGAGCAGCCCTGACGAGAAGGATTTGAGGGTACTGGTGGATGAAAAGCTAGACATGAGCCGGCAGTGTGTGCTTGCAGCCCAGAAAGCCAACCATATCCTGGGCTGCATTAAAAGAAGCATGGCCAGCAGTTTGAAGGAGGTGATACTGTCCCTCTACTCTGCTCTGGTTAGACCCCACCTGGAGTGCTGCATCCAGCTCTGGAGTCCTCAGCACAGGAAAGACATGGACCTGTTGGAGCGGGTCCAGAGGAAGGCCACAAAAATGATCAAAGGGATGGAACAAGATGATGTCCTATGACATCTGAGGCTGAGAGAGTTGGGGTCCTACAGGAAAGATGGGGACAAACTTTTTAGCAGGGCCTGTTGCGATAGGACAAGGGGTAATGGCTTTAAACTAAAAGAAGGAAGATTTAGACTAGATAGAAGGAAGAAATTTTTTACAATGGAGGTGGTGAAACACTGGAACAGGTTGCCCAGAGAGGTGGTAGATCCCTAGAAACATTGAAGGTCAGGTTGGATGGGGCTCTGAGCAACCTGATCTAGTTGAAGATGTTCCTGCTCATTGGAGGAGAGTTGGACTAGATGACCTTTAAAGGTCCCTTCCAGCACAAACTATTCTATTATTATATGATTGTATGATTATACTTTCTAGTGATGGAAAAAAATGCATTTCCTGACCTCCAGCACTCCAAGGTTCAGATGTGTCACTAAAAAATCTGAGTCCTCTGAGTACTTAGATGATTCTGAGGGGATTAGATTATGATTAGTACCAGGGAGGGGGAAGTACTGAAACGCATCTCTAAGTTACACGTTTACCCCTAGTAAGTGCCTACGCAATCACCTTCCCCATTGGTGTTAGGGACCTTTTGTGGCCAATGTGCACCACTAGTGTATGGGTGCAGAGGTCCAGCCTTGGTGGCCTGCATTGCACTGGGGAGAGGATCTCATCGCATCAATAGCCAAAAATAACTGGAGTTTATTGGCTTTATCTTATGTGCTGGTTATTCCTATTGCTTTTGAGAAAATTCATGCCTGCCAACATGAGTTTGCCTTTTTTGATTTAAAGGTTTGTCTAGTTTAGGAGCAAAGCAAGTTTCACCTAGCTCTTGAATCCATCAGAACTTCTCGGGTCGTTTTTCTGAGGTAAACTTTACCCTGATAGCAGAAGTACTGATCTCTTTATTCCCCAAATTGTGCTTACTGAATTTGGACTGAGAGTCATGTTCCCTGCAGTCACTTTTGCTTAAGAAAGAGCCAGCCACGGTGGTTTCCCTTCATAATCTTCTTCCCTCCATGTCTTCCCCCAGCTGCCAACCTCTCCTGCCTTAAACATTGGGGTTGATATTTTCTCTGCCTGATCTCAGGGCTACAGTGATATTAAAAAAGTAAAGTCTGAGTAAAATGAATTGTTCCTTATTCAGCTAGAGTATACCGGGAGAGAAAAAATTATGCCTTTTCCTTGGAATTTTAGCATAAGCATACAGTAAGTCAAAATGGCAGGGTCCATAAATGTCAGAGATAATTTTATTGGCACAAAGAGTTAAACATAAAGATATTCAGGTACAATTGTCCTGCCAGTGTCTGAGCTCACAATTATTTTAGACACATGCACAGCCTGACCATATCTGTAGGATTGTGAACTACTCTCTCCATGGCTTAATGTAAACTTTGAATAGATGGGATGCACTCATAAAGAGGGCTTCTAGATGTCTGTCGTTTTGAATACTTGGTATTTTAATCTGGTGCTTTTGAAATCAAAAGAAAGATTTCCATCAACATAAATGGGTTCAAAAGTGGGTCCTAACATGAGATTACTTTTTTCATTAAGGACATTATGTTGCATCATTGAACTCAATGTTTTTTTCCATTGACTTCATTAGATGCACAATTGGTCCCTTAAAGCATATGCCTTGATAAGGCACTTTGTCTTCTGTGACTGCAGTAAAAAAAGGAAAAAAAAAAAAAGAATCATAACATCCTTATCCTTGCTGTTCTTTATTTCTGTGACATGTTGCCTCTGATATTTCTGCATTTTGAATCATAAGGGCTCTATTCTCACTGGGCTCTTGTCCCATGTTAATCTGATATTCATATAATTTTGCTAGAAAAGAGTCTGTGAATGATCTCTCCCTTCTAATTTATTCAAGACTAACATTCTGCTACTGGCAAACTTGCCTCCATGGTTCCCCTGTCTGTGCAGTATAACCAGATGTTTTGTAGTTTGGGTCCCTCTGCACATCATTGTACAGACACTGCAAGTATCTCTTTCCTGCAGATTTCTCCAAGAGCCCTCACAATGGAATACACGAGGATTGTGTGAAAACAGGTCATAAACCAAGCTAAAATGAAATTTAAAAATACAGAAAGTACTTCTTAAAAAGCAGAAGAAATATTATACAGATTTTTGTAGAGCAGATTGGACTGTTATCTGGGCACTATGCGCATAACAGTGCAATTGCAAAGCCTTGTAAATAGTGAGATATTCATTTAAACCAACTTCTAAATGAAGACATAAAATTATGGGAATAATGTGGAATTGGCTTTGAATCAGTAGTACTTGTATGGCACCTATTACTAACACATTTGTGTGCCTCCCTGCATGGAAGGCATATTCCCATCACCGCTGTCAGTGAGGGAAATGACTTCTAACAAAGAAAACTGAGGTATAAAATCTACGAAGATTTAAAATGCAAACCTCTGCATTTGATTTCAGTGCTTAGGTAGGCTGTGCTTAAATGTTTAAAGTGTTCTGAAGTTTTGGGTTTGTTCTGTCTAGTGTCTCAGATGCATTTGTAGTGGAGGCAGAGTCCAGTGACATCTCAAGTTAGGCACAGCTGTGGCTGGGCCAGCCTTTCTTCCTGTGGAGTTTTTCAAAGTCTATTTCCATTCAGAATGAAGTAAAAAGTGATATGTAGGGATGATCTTCAGTGTTTTTGACAGAGGGACTTTAGGGGATAGAGGGGTCCTCCGATTTCTCCTAGATAAATGAAGAACCATTATGAGGGGAGAGACAAACTGCTTGAAGTTAGTCAAGGGCAATAGGAGACTATAATTCTTGCTCCTAAGAAACAAATAAATAAATACAGCAATAAATGCAAAGAACTAGGCCTTTGATACTTGCGAATGCAGCTTGAATTTTCCTCAAAGTCTGAGAGAGTTTCAGTGAGAGGTTCTGAATTGGATCCGTCTCTGCTTAAAATGAAGAACAGGAACTGACCATCAATTTCTATACATCCTCTGAGCATAGAATTAATGGTTCTATTAAAATGAGACATCCCCAAGAAATTCTATAGCAATTGAACTACTTCATAAATTAAGTCAAGCAAGCACAGTTGTATAAATACTGGAATGGCTGACCCAGTTATTTGTAATAAAGTTTTGTCCATTATAGCCTTCAATCCCAACTGAGTGATGAAAAAAATTTCTGAGTAGCCCAGAAAATAGTTTCTCAAGCATTGAGTGAATATTTTCAGGTCATGGCGTGACATGGAGGGCTACTCTGTTCTCTGCTGCTCTAACTTGGTTTGAATGGCCTGCATCAATCCTTACATTTAATGACAGAAAACTCAGCTTAACCTTGCTGTAAAGTAAGTATTTATACATATCAATGAGAGAAATAAAACACCTTATTGATTTTACATCTGCTTTCACTGTGGTAATTAAAATGTACCTTTGCAGCTTGCAGAATAGTAGTCTGTTTGCATTAGATCAAAGAAAAGCTCTTCCATAGACCTTATTTTGTATTCCGGTTGTCCCTTGAAAATTCTTAAATAAATGCAGAGGATGAGTCCAGTCTTCATAACCTGCCACCCTTTAACTCTAGTAAAAAGACACCTTCTGGTCAAAGGACCTAATTGTTTGTAATGGTATATTCTAATAATTTCTGGGTCAAATTCAGTGTTGACTACCCCAAAGTTCAATGCTCAATACAGTTAATGGCTTTGAGTGGATATATGCTTTGTCAGGAGCCTTCTGAGGAAACTTTCTTACTGTAACCGTTCACAGGAGGGTCATCACTACAGCCCTTGAGAAGGGCACTGTACACCTTCCAATCCTACTGAATTTGGTGTTATATCATCTCTTTTAGCCATATGCTACTACTTAGCTGCTTTAGGTAGGATCTACTGACTTTCTGGATGTATGCAACCCATCTCATCTGGAGCCTGCTGCATTTGCAATTGTTTGTGTCGGTGGATCTGGACTGTAGTTCCGGACCTGGTATTAATGTGGGAGCACTGGTGTAAGTAGAGCCACTTAAAAAAATGGTGGGGTTTTTTTTGGCAGAAAGTGAGTTTTAAGTCCATCCTTGACAAATTAACATTGAAGAATTCTCTGGAGTTGTCCTTTGCCAAAATTTCCACCCCAAAATCTCTCCACCTTTGGTCCTGATGGATGGGTTTCCTAGGAAAAATTCACTTTCAGAGGGTAGATTGCCTTACCTTGCACCCACAGCTGTTGAATAATTTGACTAAGTAATTTCAGCAATATTGGAATAGTCTTCATTGTGTTTTTGCATGTGTGTGTGTGTGTGTATGTGTGTAAAGCCAAGATTTTGGCACTAAATAATTTTGAAAAATACATCTGTTTAGTATGATTTTTAAAAAAAAACACTTTTCTCAGGTTCTCTAGACCTGAATGGCCACATACTGCGTGTAGTTTTCATACCTGGGATTGCTATTATTCTCTCATCTGTACCTCCAATCGTATGCCATGATCAGATGAGTCTCCTCACATAGTTCAGATACAGGCCAGGCCTTGGTTTGTCCTGTGATACACCAACATTCTGGATGTGCTTCAGCAGCGTCACAGATTTAACACAGATTTAACTGACTCCAAAGAAATAACTGACATACTTTGAATGAGCCCTAACAGAAGAATTTCAGTTTGATTCTCAAGATCCAAAAATCTTGGGAAACTTGAGGTTTGCAGGAAGTGGGCTTATACTGGTACCCGTCTGCTTCTTCTTCCCACTGCCAATACAGGTTGATGGAGAGCTATTAGCCAGTTTAACCGGTGACTAATTTAGCTCCCTCTGTGCCTTTTATCCTTCTTATGTCTGATTAGTCCAAGGCTTGGTACTTGAAACAAAGCCAAGATTTTAAATCTGGAGCCCTCTTAATTACTTCCTCTCACTTTTTTTTAATCATGTAGTGAAAATCTGATTATAGATATGTCTACATAGTAGCTCACTGTAGAGATATTTAAGATAAGTCTAAAAGAGCTAGTTGGGTAGCGGAAGCAGTCTAGCCATAGCAACATAAGACAGTTTATACAAACATACACTTACTACACAAAAGTGTGAGCAGTTCAGAACGTGCCATATACATATACATGTGTATTTATATATGTAAGGACTGTATGATGCATGTATTTATGCATATACATCTAAAAACCTTGCTAGTACAATTTAGCAAGCAACACATTTCAAAAGCAGAAAGAGAAAGGAAAAACAGAAACACAATTGTGATTAATCATGCTCATTATCAACTCAGACTTATGACCTGTGTAAATTTTAGGGCATTTTTTTGAAGTGTGTGTGTGGTGGTGGATGGGAGGAGGGGTGCGTATGTGTGGAATGAGAGATGAAAAATATACTCCTTTCTCTGCCAATAAAATGACCCCTTCCACCCCCTCAGTTTTCAACCTTCCCTCCAAAAGTTAGGTAGATGTCTAAAGCTGGCTAAAGCCTTATTATTTAGTTAACTCTAGGTGGTTTCCATTAGCCTTACAGTACATGCCACTGAGCAGACATACAGTAACTGAATTGTTTCAACTTATCCAAATAACATTGAAATAGACTTAATTGTTGAACTGCAGGAAAGACCATGTGTCTCCAGGGACTATTAGTGTCATTTAAAAGGCTAAATGTATCATAAAACCTGTCTTTAACAGAATAAAATTGTACAGACCAACACAATTTTAGCTAATGTTTTCCACATTTCTTGTAAAAGAGTTGTTGGCTGTAAAGCAAAGTTCTTAACATTTCTAGGAGTTATTTCACTGCAGCACTTCCCAACAAGTTTGAACCTACTATTCTTTTTACTTCTGAGTAGCAACTTACGTTGAGAGTAGTTACGGTGAAATATACTGGATTTTCTTTCAGAGCATGTTTCTATTTATTGCGAGTAAACAGAGGTTTTTACACAGCAGAAGATGCGAGAAGACTCTGATTTCAATAGATAAGCCTTTTCTTCTTAGACTGCCTCAACATTTAAATCCAGCTTTGATTAAAGAAGAATATGGTAGTATTTGAGAGGAAAACTAAAACTGAAGGAGCTCTTGTTGATACAGGTTGTCAGTGAGATTTCCTCAGCAATCAGCATTTTGGTATTTGGTGATTCTTATTCTGGGATTTACCCCCTTGTTTTTAATTCCAGTGTTACATATGTTCTTTCATTGGCTATGTTAAAAATTTTATTTGGATAGAGAAAATAATACAGGTGACTGAAGACAGACAAAAGAAGAAAGCAGAAGAAGATGGGGGAGGCAGAGTGAGAGGCAGAGGAAGAGTGAATGAAAAAGAGAGAATTGCTTTTATGTCATCAGAGAGACAAAGGGGTATTTCTTTGTTCCAAAGAAGTTCAAAATATTAAGGGGAAAAATATTAAGAAGAAAGACAAATAGTGGATCAGCCCTCAACAGAAGGAGCAAACCTTTCTATGTATCTGTCTTGCTAGTTTTGTATCAACTAACAAGGAAGCTATTTCAAATAACTTCTGCTAACATTATTGTTATTTTACAAGTTTAGTTGCTTTGTTATTTTACAAGTTTTGTTGCTATGGAAATGAATGACATAATCTACTCTTTCCATCACAATCACTTACTTTTGAAAAAATCTTTTTAACTTGAAAAGATTTTTTTATTTTCCAGTTAGTCCTCTCCAATCTAGAGGACAAAGCTATTGTCTCATTTTTTTTCTGGAATATCTCAGAATCAGGATGTAATTACCCATGCAGGAACACTAGTGCCTTTCCTGAAAAAGTTAAGAATTTCTTGCAACAGCAGTTACTGTCAAGCTTTTCCCATTAGAGCTATGTGTGAATGGAAACAACTGTAATTTCTTCATTGCTCGCTATTAAAATGAACTTGAATCATGTAAGTCTTTTGAAGAAGAGACATTATGATGACAAAAAATATTGGTTAAGTCTAGCCAGGGTTTGATTTATTTGGTTTTAGTCTTGCGATAAGGAGAGGGTATGTGCTAATGAAGCAGTTCCCGTTTAGAGGGAAATTCATCCAGTAACAAGTCATTGTGCCACTAATTCTTTTTTCATCCCCATTTTGGGAATTTACGTAGTGTCTGGTCTCCCGGCAGTGACCCTCAGAGTGGCCCTGAATTCACCTGTAATGAGGGAAATCCCTGGATGTACAAACCTAGAGCATCTTTACCTTGAACTAAAAAGACTTACTATTTCCAGATTATTGATGGGACATTATTGCACAGATCAGCCTACAGATGTGTTAATACACTGTGCAATTAAATGCAATGAAGAGATCTCCCCACACCTCTGATGCAGCAAAAGTAATAGAATGACATTGCTAATTTCAATTTTTAAAGTAGGATAATTGCACTAGTATGGTGCTAGACACAAACTAAAAGGTCTAGTATGTGTCCATGCAGCATTTCTACTTCCGACCTGTAAACCCTGCTTTGTCAGTTTGCTTTTCAGGCCTGAACCGAATGTATTTAATTGCAATTGATAAGAAAGTTTAATGTTTTGGTGTAACCAGAAGGAAGAAGCGCAGAGTCCAAGCTACTGTCCTCTTACACATTGAGGTGACTGTGGGAAATCCTTGCAATCCCACTGTGGCATGTTGGATGACTGAGTTTAAGTCACTGTCAGCCTCTGCTTGATAGATCTGGTTTAGGAAGAAAGTAGGGAAAGGTAGGGTGAGTCTGTGCCTTTCCTAAAAATTAAGTAACTGGTCCTGGATTGAAGTTGTATTGATTTGTTTTCAACCCATTTAGACTTTGAAAAGACAGATTTCCAAAGCCTGAAATATTGCTGTTTGTCAAGTTATGGCAGCATTGTTGAGAAGATTCAAGGTATGTGGAAAGCTGAGAAATATGGTTTTTTCACCTCTCTAATTTAACCTCTGTTTTGAAGATGGCAAATCCTAAAAACATTGACCATAGCTATCCAAATAGTAGGAGAGAAATAAACAGATTTTTCCTATATTTTACAGATCATTTGCACAAAAAAGTCCACCCTCCCATAAAGAGTATCTTAGACCTTTGTAAGCATGAAAGTATTTTTCCTATCCAGATTCCAGTATTTTGATAAGGACTTCCCTGCTTGTTTCTTGCTCTTAAACATGAGGGAAAAATTTAAAACGACATAGATAATTTTTTTTTTCCTTTCCCTTTTTACTGATAGTAAGCGTAAATATTCTTATACGGGTGGAAAAGTTGACCAAGCTAACAAAAAAAAAAAAAAAA